>JAWQEG010004556.1:0-60764 GCA_033782935.1 Petrolisthes cinctipes | reverse complement strand
ACACACACACACACACACACACACTTCCCGTCTCCTCTTACACCCTCACCCACTTTCCTCCCCCACACTCTTACAGTACAACCATCTCTTTCTCTGTCACACAACTCGTCCCTTCATGCCCTTACGTCTCCTGACCCTCCTGAGAATACCCTCCACAGATCCCCTCTCTCTCTCTCTCTCTCTCTCTCTCTCTCTCTCTCTCTCTCTCTCTCTCTCTCTCTCCCCCATCCCCTCATCTCTCTCTCTCTCTCCTCTCTCTCTCTCCTCTCTCTCTCTCTCTCTCTCTCTCTCTCTCTCTCTCTCTCTCTCTCTCTCTCCTCTCTCTCCTCACGTGTAACATCAGTGAGTGTTGAAAGTGCTCAGTTGGTGGAGCCTCCTTCAGTTGGTCCTCAGCTCAGCTCACGGCGTTGTGTTGCTCCGACCCTCAGACCCTCTCCTCACCTTTACTCCCTTAGCCCGGCATGATGTCCTGAACCCGACACTCACTTCCAGACCCTCTCTTCTGCCCTTCCCTACTTTCCCTCCATACTAACTTCACTCCCCCCCCCCTTCCACCCCCCGCCCCTTCCTTCCTGCATGCCTAGTTCACCTTGTCCCAGTTTTGCTATGCCGTCTCCACTTTCCCTTGTCTGTCACTCCTGCTCTGCTTCGATCAATCCCATTACTGCTCTTTGCTGCATGGGGAAGCTGTCAAGTGATGGGTAAATTTTCTGCTTTGCACAGAGCTTTTAAGGGCCGGGTTGTATTGGCGTAGGTTTGGGTTGTGATAATAAGTTGCTGATAATAGAGTGGGTTTGGTTGTCCTATACCGCCGTGTTTGTGACAGATCTGAATGCTTTCAATATTCTAGTGGCTATTATTATTATGATGCTCTGTGTGTACCGAGTGAAAGTGGTGTTTATGTCAAATGGATGTTTTTGAATGGACTCATTTATTAGTAAGGATGATTGGTGTATGCTTGTTGAATTTGTATCGGCCTGATATTAAGAGTGGGACAAATGAATAATTTTGTGGTATTCGTATTAAAGAAATAAATACAGATACAGTATATATATATATTTATGATATACTAATTGACGTTGTGGTGGATTGAACTGATACCCACAGAGTTATTTTCTTATCCTGGACATTTTGTCATCATTCAGTTAATCTGTATCAGACGAGACTTATGTCACGAATGATTAACACAGGAGGGAAATCAAACTGTCTTGATCATCATACAAGAAAAAAGAAAAATCCACATTGGCAAACAAAATACTTCGTGTGTCATAGTGGTGGTGTTTTCCACATGAATGATTATCCCCTTTGTTTTTTGTTGTTGTGCCAGGACGCTGACCTTGTGGTACCTGCCTGCCCTGAACGCCTGGTTGCTGTTGTGTCCCTGGCGTCTGGCCCACGACTGGCAGATGGGGTCAGTGCCGCTCCTCACCTCACCGGCAGACCCAAGGAACATCGCCTCTATATTCTTCTACGCGGCCCTCCTGCTTTTACTCAGGGCTGGCTGCGTTACCAAAGTAAATATATATAGGAGACAACAGGGAGAGAGAGAGAGAGAGAGAGAGAGAGAGGGAGGGAGAGAAAAGGAGGGAGAAAGAGAGATAAATAGATAGATAAGTAGATAGATGAATAAATAGATAGATAAGTAGATAGATAAATAGATAAAGAGATAGACTGATAGATACATATATTGATGGATAGATAAATATAGATAGATAGATGAATAGAAAGACAGGGAGAAAGCCAAAAATTGAGATGAAGGAATAAAAAAAAACAAGGAATAGAAACAATGCATGAGAAAGGCGAGAAGAAAATGCTGGAAGTGGCAATGAAACAGGAATGGAAGAACAACACTGAAAGAAAAGATGGAGAAAGAGAGCGAACAAAAATAAAATAAAAATAAAACAAAAATGAAAGCGAGAAAAATGAGAGGAGGAGGAGGAGAGGAGAAAGACCAAAATGGGAATGAGAGAAAGAAACAAGTATGACAATAACCACCAGAGAGAGAGAGAGAGAGAGAGAGAGAGAGAGAGAGAGAGAGAGAGAGAGAGAGAGAGAGATGCAGATGCAGATGATGAAACACCACCAATTATGTTAACAAAAGCATAAGGTTTGTATATATACACTGCGTCCTTCGCGAGACACTCTTTTTATTCTCTGTGATGATTTGGTTCTTCCTCCTCGTCTCTCCCTTGTGTTTTGATGAGGGTCGTTGGTGAGCAGCACTAAAATACACAGCAAAAATAATCCAAGTTGTTATTGCTAAGATCTCCATGGTATAGTCCGCGAAATAGAGTCATAATTTTCCTTCAAAGTGGGCCATGAAACAGTATCTTTTATTCTATGTTAAGGGGATCGTACAGTGTTGGTAAATCTGGAGCAAGTGATTCCTCCAAACAATTCCAAACAACAGCAAACCATTATTGTTGTTCGTATGATCCTGTTTCCTGACATACTTTGGAGGAATCAAGGCACTCTAATGTACCAAAAGTGTGTTACTGTACCTCCTTAAGGAAATCTAGCATATATGACTCTGCTTAAAGGAAAAGGTAGCCTCCACTTCCTCGACAACAACAACACAAGTCCTGGTAAATATTATTAAGTACGGTATGACAATTTGTTGGATGGATATTTCTGAGTCCTATTACATTTTACTTAGCTCTAAAATATACACGTCGCAAATGATTTTTTTTTTTTTTTTTGGCAATAATGGCTGAGTTGTGTCACTCAACATGTCAACGACTCGTGTGCCAACTGTCGTATTGTTCGCTGCACACACACACACACACACACACACACACACACACACACACACACACACACACACACACACACACACACACACACCTCACTCACTGAAACTAAATATTTTTCCCGGCTGAGTGGATACAATGGAAACCTCATTATATTTATTTTGGTGTTCATTGCAGTGATTCTCAGAGTCGGCCACAATGGACTTTTTGCACGTTGAAATGTACAATAGTTACCACATGACACTTCACAACTTTGATATCATTAAGGGGGTAATATACTGTATATACGTTGGGTACATTAGAGTGCCTTGATTTCTCTAATGTAAACCAGGAAATCGGACTAGATTACCACAATTAATGGTGGCCTGTTACTTGAAATACTTTGGAGGAATCAGAATCAACTAGTTACTCCAGATTTACCACACTGTAATAGTTTGGAGGAATCAGAATCAGTTACTCCAAATTTACCAACTCTGTATTAGTCTGGAGGAATCAGAATCAGTTACTCCAGATTTACCAACACTGTACTACCCCCTAAAATATTGACACGTTGTTCCTCTCAGCTGCCAGTCAGTACATACACAGGTGGCACGTCATAACTATAGTATAGCTCTTTAGCACGAACACTTCACAACTCAAGCCCCCCAATCTGATACTTTCAATTGACTCTTATTTTGGTCGACACTTTGCCATTAGCGACAATTTACGGCTGTTTGCAACTGGTATTTCTGAAGTGGTGATTTACAGGTTTACGATGAATACATAAAGATTGATTTCCCATCGCCACTCTGACCACATACTGTCTGAACCTGACTGTGTACAACCAACTCCTACAACCAATTTAAGTATGTTAGACATGCACGTGTTCATGTATTGTACGACGTGGTATTGCACTATCCAGGGTCTACATAGAACGAACTACCTCCGTCCCCATTCAGCCGCGTTCTATAAGGCGGACTAAAGGACAAGAAGTATAGAAAAAAGTATTCGAGACTAACCCTTTGTATAAAAATCCTATGTAAACCACAGGTCTGAGTCTAATGACATTCGATATTGGATGATCGTGACTAAGGGTTTGCGATCCTAACATTAAAATGCAAAGAATACAAAGTAATATTCAATATATTCGCCCACCCCTACCCAATGTTAAAGCACAACTGATCGTGTACTCTGGCTCCTTTACCATTGCATGGAAGTTTTGATGTTCGATGTCGTGAATAATATATGTGACATCGATGTGTTGTGAGGACGCTTTGTCCTACAATGGCCGGACCAAAGCCGATAATGGCTTTGATGATGTTGACGAAGAAAGTAATCCTTGTCGTTTATGTCATGAAATTAATATCGATGAAATAGCCTTTGTCATAATGCTGATATATGTGTGCACTGAGAAGAATATGTAATTTGTCCATCAGTAGCATCGTTCACAGCTGATGATATAAGTATAAGATGCGAGCAAAACACCATTTTGGAAGGAAGCAATGTGTTTTCCTGTGAGGAGTATTTTTGATATGTCCATGGAAATATAAATGTTTCAAGTTATCAACAACATGAGTGTAACAAGAGAGTTCATCAGCATATTATCTTGGCAACATAAAAATAAGGTGCTCTAAAATTTGGAAAAATGAAATGCATGAAATGTGAGTTGTTGGACACATAGGTTGTGGTGACCGAAATATTACGTTGATGACTTATAATAATACATCTGCTTTATATTGACAACATTTTTGATACTTAACTCATCAATTTCTCTCCTGCCCTCTTTGTGTGGTTGACAGGCAGTAGTCTGTTTGACGATCAATCTAATGGAAGAAAGTGTGATTATCCTTTAAGGAATAATGGTGACATTAGTACCCGATACCTTTTACATTCTTTCCTTTGCACGTATTGTACTAAGGATTATGAAGATCAAATTCTCTCCGTTAGTTTGTATGTTAAATAAATGTTTCGTCATAAAAACGAGTCCCATGAAAACCCATTTAACATTGTCCTATTACAAACTAATATTAATTAAAACGGCCTCGGCCAAGCCACTGTCTACCACGCATCAATAAAATTAAATTGCCAATATATCGACAACCAATAATTATAAGCAGTATACAAGCTTAACGCATGCCACGCCGCTCACAAGTATATACCAGCATAACACGTACAGTACACACGCCAAAGTAACGATCAAGCTAATACTCGCATATCAAGCTAATACTCGCATATCAAGCTAATACTCGCATATCAAGCTAATACTCGCATATCAAGCTAATACTCGCATATCAAGCTAATACTCGCATATCAAGCTAATACTCGCATATCAAGCTAATACTCGCATATCAAGCTAATACTCGCATATCAAGCTAATACTCGCATGTCTCCAACTTTGCACCACCAGGTCGGGAGGGTTCGGGCGTTGCTACTAGGTCTGGGTTGCTGGTGCTGCCCTTCCTCCCTGCCACCAACCTCTTCTTCAACTGTGGGCTTCGTTGTGGCTGAACGCATCCTCTATATCCCAAGGTGAGTGAGTGAGTGAGTGTCCTGGTGTTGACTGCTGAGTGTGTCTCGAAGGTGTACATTTGTGTGTCTATTTCTGGTGTTGATTTTTTATTGTGTGTGGTGTATGTGTTTTTTTTTTCTTCTGCTGTGTGATTCTAAATTTGTCTAGGTGTTTGTTTTACTATCTGTCTACATACGTACATGTCTGTCTGTGTGCTTGTATATATTGTTTGTACACCACACACACACACACACACACACACACACATTTCTCTCTCTCTCTCTCTCTCTCTCTCTCTCTCTCTCTCTCTCTCTCTCTCTCCTCTCTCTCTCTCTCTCTCTCTCTCTCTCCTCTCTCTCTCTCTCTCTCTCTCTCTCTCTCTCTCTCTCTCTCTCTCTCTCTCTCTCTCTCTCTCTCTCTCTCTCTCTCTCTCTCTCTCTCTCTCTCTCTCTCTCTCTCATCCCCTTTATATCTAGTCGAGTGTGATTCTTTGACCCCCACTCGTCCCTTCCCTTTTCCCTAGAGACAACAAACCCATTTACGTCCAGCTGTAATTTAATAATCTGGGCCTTTGTTTTCCTGAATCCACATGAAAGCCCCGAAGCATATATAAAAATGTGGAATTGACAGTTTTCTCAGCAATATTTCTCTCTTTGAAACTAACACTATGGTGGTAATTCAATCTCGGTACTATTGTTACCATTTATCATTAACTATCTGACTCTATTCTCCTGCTTCTCAAACTTACCTTCTTCATACCATTCATAACAATTATTAAATATTTTTAAATCGACATGCCCAAGATTCATAATGAACTAAATTTCTGCGTCTATTGAGATGTTTAAAAAATCAAGGGAAGATTACACTGATACCAATTTTACAGTCCAAAATGATATAGGATTATCTGAACAACTTTACATCCTCATTAATGATAATCTGTTAATATGATGGATGGACACCCTGTACGGTATAATATTTACCTGTATTTGTATTGTGTAATGCTCCTTGTAATTATGTATACTAGTATAATACATAGTGTGTATTGACTGATTCATCAAGGTTCACTAAAGCAGACCTACACAAAGGGTTTTGATTCTAAAGGAAGGTTGTGGGGTTTGCAATAACCTTGGAATACATTTATATTTTCGAACCACAACTGTGAAAATAACCTATTTAAACAAGAAATAAAAACCTTCAGTAACCCAGATAATACCTCGAAAAGAGTGTCATAAAAGATTGTTGTTCGCTGAGTGCATAGTGATAGAGGCTGCATTTTCCGGAAGTATTTGCCGGCTGAAAAGCACCTACAAAAGATGCTTTGTATTTAAGGGCAAATTGCGTGAGTATTGCCACACAGCTGCTCCAACAGGCACTGTAATTACATTCGAACGGTGTGCAGGAAACAAGAAAACTGCCTTCACATATTCTATTTATGTTTTCAGAATATTGCACGGTACAATAGGAAGAATATTGGAGGAGTGTTGATAGCTGTCATTACATCTTGCTCATGTACACACACACACACACACACACACACACACACACACACGCATGCACACGCACATGCACACACACATATACACACAAAAACGTACACACATGCAAATGCACAGGGACATTTTGTATGTAAAAATAATTTACCATTTGATAAAGAACTTTTGATAAAGGATGACTGTCTGTTTGCGAAATATTTCAACTGTAGTTAAAAATTATTAAAGAACTACTACGGACCTGTCCAAATACGATGGACTAGGCAAAATTAGCAGCTGATTTGCAGCAATTGAGGATATTAACACCTAACAGAATGATCAATGGCACACTTGAATCAATCGTACACCAACAAAGAGTTTAAAATTGATGCTTCTGTTTCGCACCTCAAGAGGGATAAAGGTTAGTTACAGGAGCAAAGACTGTGTTACTCTCTTGTTTTTTATATATAATTACGATAATAAATTCCCTGAATAATGATGAGTTGTGTATACATCATTATGTAGTCTAAACGTACTGATGGATAAGACCAGTAAGGATTATTGTATCTACTGTCATTCTATGCATTTAGTTTGCTGGGGGTTCTGCAAAGGAATGATTGATGAATGTTAAAGGTTGAATGTGAGTTTTAGAAAAGGCGTGGAGAAGTTGTAGTGTGTTGTGTTGTTCTGTTGTAGGCTAGTTTGTTGGGTTGTGCAAGGGAATGCTATTAGTCTAATGAGTGAGTGTTAAAAGCTGGAGGGGAGGGTGAGGAAAGGTGTGGAGAAGTTGTGTTGTGTTGTGTTGTGTTGTTGTAGTCTAGAACGAGCGCCAACAATCACCAGGTCGATAAAGGTATGATTTACACCGAGTGGATAATTACGGGTAATGAAACATGAGCAAAGTAATTTCGGTGGCGCTATCCAACTCAGGCCTGAGCACCGGTAATATTTTCCAATGCCTGGCGACCCTTCCTACCACACAGCTCTACCATACAGCTCTACCACATACCATACAATTCTACCACACAGCTCCACCACACAGCTCTATCACATGTCACACAAATATACCACATTGGTCTGTCACTCAGCACTACCATACAGCTCCACCACACAGAGGGTCACACCACATACCGGAATTTGTTTGGAATATCTCTTTTGTCTCCTTTTGTCGGATTGGTTTTCATAATGTAAATTTTATGATTTAGTATAATTCTTCAACCTCGGGACTGTTGGCTGTCAGTAGCCTGTGACTCTTGGGTGACCCAGAGATGACTGGGTGAAGCTTTGAGATGTTGAATGCTTCATGTGTGTCGCATTAAAGGAAGACGTACAGCTTTAAAGTCTTGTTGTTTTTTTCTGTCCCACTATGTCTAATCATTACAATAATAACTATTAGGCTGAGAGGCGTTTGAATTAACAGATAAAAGCACTTTCATATAATAAAAAATTCAGGGTTTACATACATAGTGACTCGTAGCGAATAAGAGCGTCACTTTTTGCTCACTGTAGCCTACTTCTCAAACCTTGTTGTGTCGCTACGTACTCAGTACAACAATAGTAATAATATATTCATTTTTCCATTTCGACTAATACTCGTATAAAGTCATAATTATACATCAATGCGCAGGGAAGATTAGGTTAGGTTAGTGACTGCACAGTCATTATTGTTATTAGAAATCTATAGACTACTCAGCTCGTTCAAAATTCCAAAGAACTCACACCGAACCCTGACAACTTTCACACGTTTCTCAATCCAGTTTCTCTCAGTGATCAGGGAACCGTGTGATGATTCTAAACAGTGATGAACCCTTATTAATATTACAAATACACGAAATCGAAGGGAATCGATATGTAAGAAATGTAGGGCCATTGTTTTTAGCATATTGCCATCCTAAAAGCCTCAACAGGTATCTCAAAGAAAGAACATTATAAAGGATCATCAAACACCAATACATACCGGCAACTTACTCAGACACACGAGTATAGAGTAGGAAGGTTGATACATTGTGTCAAACAAGAGCCACAAGGAGAACTACAACAAAAGGTTTTTATATATTGACATTGTACTATACACTGTGTGGACGCTCCACTGACGCTGGTGCTCGGAGTGGACCCACGTGTTCATCAGACCGAAACGTCAGCATTCAATCATTTTTCCCCGCGTCTCTACTTGTTGTTCCATTGTTTACAGACAAGAACCGTAACTTCTCTTCTCGACCAAGTCTTCAAAAGATTTTATAAGTGGTCGTTAATTGTCGGCAATACTTTTATTAGAGTTTTATTACCATTTTGCCAAGAAAAATACAAATATTGTTAAATAATTCTAATGTGTTATAATATAGTTGCCAAGAGATCACTCACACTCTCCACCTGTAATGAATTTCAAAACTGCAGAAGCCTGGTCAATGACCCTTCGTGTCGAGGTTCTTTCGCCTGAGCAATTATTGTTGCTCTTAACTGAAAATTATTTGTCCACAACTGTACAGTGTATTTGCAGAAACTGATTTTTTCAATGATATTGTATACATTTCTGAAGTCGTGTGATATGACTCTTAATACAAAAATGCTCTTATTATAAGAACATGGATTAAGGGATTGGATTTAGAAGGGAGACATACTGAAAGTAAATACCATCCTGACATTTCATAAAGCAGGGGAATGTAGCGGTCGTACGGGTAACGGCAATTCCCGGAGTTGCGAGCGATAATCCCTGCGACAAACTTCCCCCGAGAAGGTTGAAGCACCACTTAGGGCAGGCAGGAGGGTCCACGGCCACGGAGAATGTTGCCAGCCTAGTATCAACTACAACTTACTAGAGATAAACAGTGAAGAGTGGGAGCGAAATACAGCTGCTGTATCCATCTCTTCCCATTTTCTTTTCTCTCTCTTATATATATATATACATACATATATATATATAAAGAAAGATTCGTGCATAGATGTAAATATAATAAATGCTGTCTTATAATAATAGTCTATTAGTTTAGAATTGACTTGAAGTGAACAGTCCTAACTGTATTGCTAGCCAAGTGTAATGGTAAGCTGGAAATCCTACTCTCGTTGTACCAAGTTCGATTACAGGGGAAATTCCCAGATATTCATTTCCATTGCAGGGTCTTCATTGCTGCATTCGTACATACATGTGAATAATGTAATGGTCTTTGATGAATGAATGAATGAAAGAATGAATAAGAGTGGAAGGAGAGATAGTAATAACGGTTGTGTTTACTCATCCCCTGCCTTAATAATCATTCATGGGGATGACAACTGTAGAGCATTATGAAGTATTACTGAAGCTTATGCCTTCTTGATAAGGTACTATACAATACATAAACAATTCCATGTGGGTCATTAATTAAGGGGATAGTACCGTACTGTATTGATAAATCTGGAGTAAGTGATTCCTTCAAACTACTCCAAGCAACAGGACACCATTATTATTTTTATTCAGCTGATCCTGTTTCCTGGCATACTCTGGAGAAATCAAGGGGCTCTAATGTACATCACGAACACTAATAAGTATACAGCTTTGGTTGGTGCTTTTTAACAGTCAAATTCACCAACGAAACAATTCCAATGGAGATCTTATTGTGCATTTATTTTCTGTCTCTAGGTATTCGAAGCACACGTGAATACTTATTAGTACTCGTGACTGTACCAAAAATGTATTACCCCGTTATGAGGAGGAGCTTTTACTGACAACGTTTCATTAATTTCCTTCATATCACCTCTGTAAATTGAGTACTGATATAATGAGGAGGAATCAGTAGCCCTCCCCTCTAAATTATCCAGATCAGATCACTCCTTAATTAAATACTTCCTGTTTACCTCTTGTTTCCCATCAGATCATCCCTTATATAATTCCCGTTTACCTCTTGTTTACCATCAGATCACTCCTTGTATAATTCTCGTTTACCTCTTGTTTACCATCAGATCATCCCTTATATAATTCTCGTTTACCTCTTGTTTACCATCAGATCATCCCTTATATAATTCCCGTTTACCTCTTGTTTACCATTAGATCACCCTTTAAATACCTCTTGTTTCGCATCAGATCACCCCTCATATAATTCTCGTTTACCTCTTGTTTTCCATCAGATCACTCCTTTAATACTTCCCGTTTACCTCTTGTTTCCCTTCAGTCTGGGTTACTCTGTGTTACTGGCCGTGGGACTCTCGCGTGCTGGTCGACTACGTGCTCCCGGACTACTGCTTCTCCTCATCGTCTTCTCCTGTAGGTCTTTTCAGCGCAACAGGGACTGGCAGTCTAGGGAAACACTCTTTCTGTGAGTATCTGTCTGACCTGCATAGAGTTGTGTGAAAGATTAGAAGTGATCCATGATATTATTTTAACACCTTACATAAAGGAAAAAAAAAACACACACACACACAAAAAGAAAGTAAACAAAAAAGCAACGGAATGGACATAAGAATAAATTGCCCACATTTTTTCAGTACCTCCCTACAGGGGATAGGTAAATAAATAGATAGATATGTTACCAGGAATCTGTCACTAGGAAGTTTACTGAATCAATTAAAGTTTTTTTTTTTTTTTCATATTCTCACTGTGTCTGTCAGGAGGTTCGCATATTTCTTACAATTGACAGAGATTTAATTATATCACTAATGTATATCTCTATGTCAACGCTATTAATGTGTACTGATGTCTCCAAATGGTGGCAATAATGTACGAGCCATCACTGAGGTTTAAGCTTAATGTGTAAGGATATATGTATTGGTCATTATTGTACACATATTGTGACATCTATTATGGTGTGCTTTACAGGGCAGGACTCAGGACACTGCCACACAATGCAAAGATGCATTATAACTACGCCAATCTGCAGAAGGACCTTGGCAACACTGAACTGGCCAAGCAACACTACCAGGAGGCCATCAGGTGAGTTAGTACCCAGCCACTCCATTTCAATCATTCATATACTATCACTTCTTTCCTTCTGTATCCTTTGTGCTTGATATTCCATCTCTACATCACCTTTTCCCTCGCCCCACGGGTCTTACGTGACTTGGGCGGTCTTCTTTCAACCTCAATCTCGTCTCTCTACCGGTATTTCAGTTTACTCTGCTTCTCCTCGAGTTGTCACTGTCATTCTGTTCAATAATAGTGAAGAGTTATGAATTCCATAGCATCCATATATGAAGGATACAGTGTTCGTAATACTCGTAGCACTCGAGTTTATACAATTCCTTTGTAATGTACGTGTTCTTTCATTTCTTATAAAACCTTTACATGTCAGAATGCTTCGTGTTGTGTTCAGTAATCATAACTGATGCATAGTAATACCATCATAAGTATATGTACCATCGAAGAATATTTTGTTTTCTATTTTCTAATGCTGACAGCCACAATTACTATATTGTATTTTGATGTTAGTTCCTGGAAGTCATCATTATTATGTTTTAATAATTGTTGGATCACATTCATTGTTGATGACCAACTCGCTGTGTACTGTTTGCACTGTGTTGTGTCCTGACATGTACCAGTATTGTTGTCAACAAAACGGACCAGAATTAATGAATTTCATGTATAATGCCCCATGATTTATTATGAACGTTCTCTTTTCTGTTGACAAAATGCAACCATTAAAATCCATTTGATGTCGCTTTCCGTTAGCCTGAAAATAATAGATATGTTGATAGTTATTTAATGAATTTATAATTTAATATGATACCATTAATAATTATTAACAAAGAAGTAAAACACAAAACGGATATCGAACCCACGGGAGGATGGCCATCGGAACTACCTCTAAGCCTTCATTCCCACATGGATGAAGTATAGTTGCGTCATTCTTAATTAACTCTTTGGTTTCGTGCGTGAATGATGATCTGGTATAGAAACTTCGACCATGACACACACTCATACCAACTAATACCACAGTTTATAAGAGACACTCCAATGAACGAAATCACAAACAATATATTATGCTTGACAAAAACGCATACAATTGTTAAGATTTGCAAAACACTTCGGATCTGAACCACTTACATTCTTCAACTGTTTCTCCTTTTCTTCTATTTCCTTCGTGCTGGCTGTCCTCTTCTCTATCTCCCCCTTCGTCCTCCAGTGTCATCCAGGGCCAGGGTGGTCTTCATTTATATTTTCTTTTCCACATTGAAATGAACGTTTATAATTCTTTATCGTATATCTATGCAACCTAAAAGAATTATTGTCAATATCAGCTAGCATTTCCAATCGAACAGCAGCTGTAATGAAATCTGTCTTGCTGAAACATCTTGAAAATGCTGGGCCTGAACACTGCAACAAAACATATTTATAATATCTACGACCATGTTCTCCAGCCCTCTCTTCCTCCCGGCTCTCCTGTAAAAGAAAATCAGACCATGATCGTGTTTCAAGTGATAATCAGAAAATGTACAGAGAGTGGAAACCGCATAACAGATGGAAGGCAAGTATACGTGGAACTAAATAATTAACCCGGTGTTCGGTGTTCAAATTCTTAAACCTTAACTGTGTTCGCTTCCCATGTGTTAAGAAAATAATTTTGTGTTTGCCAGAGTATAGTAATTCAATTAAAATAGTTAATCGTAGGTAATATTTTTGGAGTAGGCGAGTTATGTAAGCAATGTGTGTAGCTGTTAAGAGGTGAACTGCCATTTGTAAGTCTGAAAAACAAAAAATCGATGTGACGCGAGTTTATCCATGCCATGAATATTTATTGCTTATCATCACGCTAAAGTGGAAGTTTTTTTTTCTTTATTCCGGGTTAAGCGAGGTTACACTAATAGTAGTAGCACATCAGGTCACACTCACTCTTGTTTTAATAGGTCACGTCAAGAGTAACAACACATCAGGTCACACCCACTCGGGATTAAAACAGGTCAAGATCCGAGCAACAATACATCAGGTCACACTCATTCCAGGTTAAAATAGGTCACACCAAGAGAAGCAATATATACATCAGGTCACACTCATTCCAGGTTAAAAAGGTCACACCAAGAGAAGCAATATATACATCAGGTCACACTCATTCCAGGTTAAAATAGGTCACACCAAGAGAAGCAATATATACATCAGGTCACACCAAGAGAAGCAATATATACATCAGGTCACACCAAGAGAAGCAATATATACATCAGGTCACACCCATTCCAGGTTAAAATAGGACACACCAAGAGAAGCAGCAGCAGGAACAGAAGCAGGAGGAAGAGCAGTAAGGTGGTTCAAATCGAGTGAAGGGTACAAGCAGGTCACACCAACAATTACGTGGTGGACTCATCAGTATGCACACCTGTGGACTCTCGAGCTGTGGGCCTCGCTAGCCTGATTATTCTGTTGTCCCGCGGCACCAGAAGGCCTGCTGCATCCACCAACACTGCTAATACAACACACGTATACACTCAGATAGATACTCACATGTGCACGTACACGCAATAACATACATGCAGACACATACACATATACGCAGACACATACACGCGGACACCTCCAAGCAGACACATACACATATACGCAGACACATACACGCAGACGCATACACGTATACACATACACGCAGACATACACACACACACACACACACACACACACACACACGGGGACACATACTGTATATACACACACTCACGGTTGCAGTCAAACACATAAACGTTCTCTCTTGCCCTTACACTTATACACACTCTCACTCTCACTCTCACACACACCCTCTCTCTACCAAGGTGAACCGAAAAATGCTCACCTTTTGTAAAGTAAACAGCTAAATTACACCGACACACTCACCCCTTTGTTCCTCAGTGTAAAATTAACCTCGGAAAAGGCAACTCAAAGTAAACAACTGATAACGCGATAACACCCACACCCTGCCCTTTGTTTGTTACCCACACAGAGAACAACATTAGAAAAGTTTAGAGGTCGATAGCCGTTTTTCTCTCTCTCTCTCTCTCTCTCTCTCTCTCTCTCTCTCTCTCTCTCTCTCTCTCTCTCTCTCTCTCTCTCTCTCTCTCTCTCTCTCTCTCTCTCTCTCTCTCTCTCTCACACATACGCAAATATTTCTGTACTACCTGAAAATGTCAACGATTCCATATAAACCAACACCATTGCGCTGAAGTTAAGAAAAAAAAAAAAAAAAGCTAAACGCTATTAAAATGATGGAAAATATCACGAGTAAACCGTCCATTTCCTCCTCACTGAAGGGACAACAATAATAAATTAGATATATTGGAAACCATCAACTAGTATCACATCCCCAACACATATATTTTCATGTAACTTTAACACCAGAAGAGTCACTCCACAGATGGAGCGTTGCACACATATCGTCACACATATCGTCACACATATCGTCACACATATCGTCACACATATCATCACACATATCATCACACATTTGTATTTCAGTAAGTTGTTTATATTCCAAGATTTGACATCAGAATAATTATCATATATCGTCACACATTTGTTTCTCAGTAAGTTGTTGTTTATATTCCAAGGCTTGACATCAGAATAATTATGTAGCGTTTGCAAGGTCAAAAAAACGGCCCCGTGAATGAATGTGGGAGGTGGTCGTTCATAACAAACACATAGTCCTTTGTTCCTCAGTCATGTTAATTCCAGAAGAGCTCTGTGCTTCTACTGGAAACACAAACACCATTATGGCAGGCCACACTAGCAACAACACCAGTCTGACATCAACATGAGTCTGGCGGAACATACCGACAACACCATTATAGCAGGGAACACAAACAAGAGCATGGTCGCTAATACTCGTATGTAACTGCAGGACGGAAGGTTGTCATAAGCAACCTTCACACCGTAAACACTCACTCTCTCCCAAAAGTTACTTAAGGGACTCTGTGTTGTATTCAGAAAATTGGAGGTAAACGAGTCCTTCAAAAATATTGCCACGAAACACCACCTATATGGAAATTGTTTGTTTCGTGGCATGGTCAGGAGCTAGGAAACAGAAGCCTCTAATTCTTGTACGCGATCACAGGGTCCTTAACTCAGTCAACCGGTTTTGAACCTTTAGATTAATTTGTATTGTCTTATTCTGGTTGGCACTGAGGCATTCATGAACATCTGAAGCAGCCAGGGAAGCAATAACTGGCTTGCGGAGTTAACGAACTTTTGGGTGAGAGTGTACCATTCGTTCCGTACAGACTATGTAGTGAGGCATCGTAATAATAAAGTAGGATGGTATTGATCTCTAAATTATTCACTAAAGTTGCGGTCTTCCTCTTTTCTACATTTTTCTGCTATTGTTGGAAAGAGAAATTGATCTTACTTTAGCTATAATATTTACTGGCGTACTGAGTTATATATCACTACGTGGAAAGAATAAGCCCAAAATTTGTCATCATATGTGAATTTAATATTCGTCAAAGCAAAACCATAATTTAATCTTTAATTAAATTGTTGTGGCGCTCATCACTCGAATGGAAAGTTTTTCATCAATCAAATATATATAAAAATTTCATGTGACTTCCATACCATATTTTCTTCCTTTTGTTTGAATTATATAAAAATAAAGATCAATATTGCAAGAAAAGTAAATCGCTTTTAATTAATGGAGGATTTACCTAATACATCAGAAAAAGTCTGTTATTATTGTCTACGACTGTACACGTTAATTTCTAAACGTCCTGTCGCCTCAGGGAGAAATATACCCAAACACAAAATAAGCTCTTCCCGTTTACGTTCATCACTGAAGTAAGAGGAATGATTAAAGGACAATGGAATCTAGCGTACTGCCTCTGACCACTTTTTCCCTGCACACAAAAAAAACAAATGTAGTTCATGCGTTGTGTTCCCTCTGGCGTTGATCACTATAGCTCTGGGAATCATATTAAAGTAGAGTGCAGTTATCCATGCAGGCAGGCTACAAGAGTGGCGTGGCACTAGACAACTGATGGAAACAATAATTCTCCTTCATCCTCTTGTAAGCAAATAACTCTTCACAACGGCATATGTAGGGTTGTATATCCCTTTTAGTCCTGGAGTGTATGTGTGGAGGGAGGGCATCGTCGCTAGCTAAACTCAAAGATATCAAATATCACATTCCCCTCCCCCCAATACTTGACATCCATAACCTGTATTCTCTACCAGGGTAACAGCCGATATAATATAGACAATACCAAAATGGTAGTAACATTCATCATTTTCAAGGCACTGATTCATCTTTTCAATCTTCGTGCTTAATTAAAGTACTTTTACTAATAATTTTAAGATGAATTTTCGTTGTTTTTTTATTCCGCCCCAGAAGGAAGCAGGAGGCGTAAATTTTTTTAGAAGAATAACAAAAACATTTTGGACCAAATTTTTTTTGTTTTTCTTCTAAGATTTTGTATACCTCCTGCTTCCTTCTGTGCTAGTGAATCTCTTCAAAACATGTATAAACTGGTGTAAGTTATTATCCTTCAATTCATGATTATATTCATCTTCTTTCGGCTGCTCCGCTTGGGGTCGCCATAGCGGATCAACTGTGATTTCTCCCCGCCTCTAAAATAATCAGCGACATAAAAAAACAACAATGAAAATTCATCTTAAAATTGTTAGTAAAAGTACGTTAATTAAGCACGAAGATTACACCGATCATGCAGACAACCAGAGAGACATTACCTAATGAATAATTACGGTATGTAATAAATGTATAAAACTTTGCATATCTAACTATGAGTTAACTCGCTATAATATTAAATCCTATGCTTTCGTCATTTCGAAGAATATAATAATTTTCAAGTGCTTCGAATTAACTCATAATGGATACTTAACTGAAAGAAATTTTAGACCATTATACATTTGACACTGATGAAAAATCTTATTGGCACGCTACAAGGTAAGCCTGGTAAGAGAATAGAGACTCAAATCGTACATTTTGTTTCGTTGGTATACCATTTATTAACCATACATTTTGTTTTTTCTTTTCAGATTGTGGCCAGGTCACTCTAGCGCCCACAATAACTTGGGTACACTGATAGCGGATGTCTCACAGGCGGAGGTTCACTTCAGGCTGGCTCTGAAGGCACATCCGCACCACGCTAACGCCTACTTCAATCTGGCCAACCTCAGAAAGTAAGTCAGAACTCACACTATTGATAAGCCACGAACAAAGCGGTGTGAACATTACTTGCTTGTATTGCGTTGTCGAAGGTGGTGTTTAGAGGGTTTTCTGTTCACCGACAATAGTGACAGAAAGTACTTCATATCACAAAACATATTCTTCGTTACTGATCTCTGTACAAATATGGAGTGACGATAACTTTTTACTCGAGGCTAAAATTCTTCACAAATGTGAGAAATTTATTACAGAATGATATAATCATTAGTTGAACTGTAACCAGAATCCAAAAAACTTAAAATATTCGTCTAAGCTGTTTGACAAATTTTCCATCATAATGCATATCACATGAATTAACGAGAACTATGTGATCAATTTACTAACTAGAAAATTCAATAGTATTTATCCTGTCTCGGAAATAACCTAAATAAATACACTTAAAGGGTACTAAAGGAAAGGGGGATTGACCTTTAGGAAAGAAGCTGCGTGCTGTCCAGTCATGAAGACATATTCTCATAATGCAGTTATTATTTTGAAACCTCCTGATTCCTACAAGCCAAAAATAGTATCAAGATCAATATTTTCTGTTTGGTTTATATTCAAGCCGTTGATTGTAAAGGTTGTCCAGTTGGAGAAAAGTAAATAGTAATTTCGTTTATGGTGTTGGTCTGAATTGCTCCTCAAAATCCATGTTGCCAAATATTTGTACATATGTCCAGGACCAAACATGTGTGATGTGTGCTCATTTCTACCCGATCATATACGTTTGATATTTGCTCATATTACTGTATATCCATGGTCATAGGTATGTGGCGGGTGCTCCCTCCCATGTAAATAACTGAACACTCTTTGCTTGGACGAATAGTTCGACTGTAACGAGATTTTTTCACCTTACTTTCGAGAGATATGTGGTATCGTTGTTTGTGTAACCTCTGATATAAGAATGGTTTCCCTTCATGTTAAGCTAACCTCCTGTACTTTACTTACCATAATATACAGTATACCACCTGTAACCACTCAAAAGTTCTCAATGAAATTATTTACAAACCACTTGTGTAAGTATACAGCTAGATTATTGTAAACATCTTAACAACATAAACAACATAATATGAACTATGCACAATGGAGGCAAAACGTAAGTCTGCATCAGTGCATGTGTTGTGTCTCCAGGCAGCAGGGTCGTGTGGGGGAGGCGGTGGCGTTGCTGGAGGAGAGTCTACGCCACGACGCCACCAACAGGGACGCCGTGTCTGCTCTGGCTGGACTCTACGGCGACGATGGACGCATTACAGACGCCGAGAACCTCCACTTGACGCTGCTGGCGGCTCGACCCTCAGACCCCGTCGTCCATAACAACTATGCTGCGTTTCTCCAAAAAGTCGGTCAGTTTAAGCAAAGCAAGCATTTCAGTTCAAGTATATCAGTTCATGTCGGTCAGTTCAAGCACATCAGTTATAATCGGTCAGTTCAGCATATCAACTCAAGCATACTTATCAGGTCAAGCATATCACCGTCTGCTGAGTGGTGTGTGTTGGGTGTCGCAGAACAACTCGAGGTTATCATAAGCTTTAATACCGATCTCATTTGTGTGACTGCTGGCCGGCTGATGAACATTGTATTATGCAAGGCTGTTTTAAACTTTATCTTCTTATGAGTTCTCTTGCTCCGAATTCAAATCCTTATACTAAAAACTGACCGATGACAGTGTATATGACGATAGTTTTATACCGTTTGTTTTGTGAGAAATATTATATACGCGATTTCACATTATCAGTCAGTAACAATGTACGAGGAAAGCGAAGTTTCAACACTTATTTCCTCCTGAAACCTTGATTCCGTAGTAGATAAAAAAACGAAAAGGCGCAGTGACAGAAAAATTGGCGAGATATACAGTAAAGTTTGTCTTGTTTTTTCACGGCTTGATTGGTAATTTGTATGTAATTTGCATCTCATTTGACTCCCGTAGGTACATCCAGCTTGATCCTACGGCGCGCTACTATTTAGAAAAAAAAAGTATATACTGCGTGAAAATACTGTAAATGTGGCACTTTCAGGTGGAACATGTGTTATATCAGAGGCATTATTCATTGATACGTGAACTTATATCTCTGGAATAGTTAATGACGTATTAATGTTAATCGATTAATAATAACGAAGCTATGATATGTTACAAAGTAAATTATTCTTAAGTGATAGCAAGGTCATAAAGCACAGCACTTGTATGTGTTATTGACCTAAGGCCATGTAAGTAGACTTCAGAATTATGATGTTTATGTCTGCAAAATAATGACGAAACTGTAAACTCGATAATAAGTACCGATGTGTAGAGTGCAGACATTTTCCATATACATAGCTACTGAATTTATAATCATTCAAATAGAACCATGAAAAGCCAAGTACAGGAGTGTGGCAATCCATGATCGCCAAGATAAACAAGACCTGACAATACTTCGGCTAGAAAAGTCAGAGAGTTTAGCATTTCATCTACACCATTCACCTCCAAATTATTGTAGAATTCCCGCTGCTGTATATAGTTTTTTTTTTAGCCTTAATGTGAACGATTCATTACTGTTCCAAGAGTGAGCAGCAGCAGCAGCAGCAGCAGCGCCTTGTGGGAGATAGCGAGTATGGGGTTATAAGTTGCCAGAGTCTGTCCACCTCTTATCTGCACTGGATCAAAGGGGCTCACTCAGACCGTCCGCCTTTCAGACTGCAGTCCCTAACCATCCCCTTACACTCTCCACGGCCACGTCCCTCGCCTCCTTAGCTCATTTTACCCTTCCCTGGCTTCATTCAGTCACTTTCGATTTCCCTCGTTTCATTCTCTCATTTTTTTCTTTCCTCGCTTGATTCTCTCACTTTCCACTTTCCTCGCCTCATTCACGGCTTTCCACCTTCCCCGCTTTCCATTTCCTTCGTCTCCACAATAAATGTGAAATAAATGTGGAAGAATACATATGAAGCCTTTTTAACGCAATTACACTAACACATTCATATGTGAACATATAAATTTTCCAAACACACACACACGCATGTGATTCCTCTCTTCCCCGTCCTTTTGTAAATAATTTAGTCTCCCCATTGTGAGTCTTCTTTAATGTAAATATTTGACCTATCCAGCTAAATTAGGAAGACGTGCGTCTCGCTCTGTGATGATGACGACTCAAATTTTCTCTGGAAAGCTAAAATCGAGGAGAATTCTTTTTCATGTCGAATTAAACAAAAGTGACAAGCGAGAGATACTTACGTATGCAAAGAAAATAAAATGAAAGTGGAAAATCTTGCAATTTTCTCAGTGGGCAAACACAGATCTTGTTGCAAATGGAAAGGTAGTTGAAATGAACTTCTGGTACAAGTTAAAGCCGAGTGGTGAGTTTGGTGTTGTAAGGGAGGTGGATGTCGCAAGTCTCATTACCAACAATGTAAATATTTGCGTTATGTTATCATATTGTACATTATTTTCTTTAGCCTGCCGATTAACTAAGCAGCTCTATTTTGTTGCTTTGAAACTCATGTAATGATAATGTATGAAGTACTTTGTTAACTTCAGCAGGACGGGCAAAATGTCAGTCGCTACAAAAATACACAAACATATTAATTAAAGGAGTCATTCCGTGGTTCTTCCAAGTTATTAAAACCGGGTTACCAGCCCTAACATAACACACACTCCATCTAGTAAATATATTCCACTGTTACCAAACATGCACAGGTTCTTTGGATTCATACATTCTTATTGCTGGTTTTCTTACATAATCACTCACCATATCATACCATCATTTCATAGGTCGTCACCATCATACCATCATACCCTCATTATACCATCATACCATACCATCATACTATACCATCATACCACAATACCATCATACCATACCATCATACCATCATTTCATAGGTCGTCACCATCATACCATCATACCATACCATCATACTATACCATCATACTATACCATCATACCACAATACCATCATATCATACCATCATACCATCATTTCATAGGTCGTCACCATCATACCATCATCATACCATCATCATACCATCATACTATACCATCATACCACAATACCATCATACCATACCATCATACCATCATTTCATAGGTCGTCCCCATTGTATTCTTTGGTCCTCAAAATCACACTCGTACTCACACTTCTTCACCATTCATGAATTAACCTTCATCACTCATGGAAATATCTTTGGCATGTATTTGTTTATTTTTCTATCATTATTATTTTTATTATTTTATTTTATGTATATATTTTGTGTGTGTGTGCAAAATTAACTCTTGCCCTGTAATTATTATTTTATTTTATTTTATTTTATGTATATATATATTTTTTTTTTTTTTTTTGTGAAAATTAACTCTTGCCCTGTAATTATTATTTTATTATTATCATCATCATTATTATTATTATTATTATTATTATTAATATTATTATTATTATCATCATTATAATAATAATAATAATTATTATTATTATTATTATTATTATTATTATTGTTATTATTATTATTATTATTATTATTATTATTATTATTATTATTTATTTATCTATTTATTTATTTATTCATTCATTCATTTTTCATTCCGATTTTTTTTTCCATTGTCCGTGTGCAGGTCGTCGTGAGGCTGCGTTAGTTCACTACGAGGCTGCTCTGGGCTTGGACCCACAACACACGGTGGCTCTGGTCAACACAGCGGCCCTCATGACCTCACTCCACCACAACACTCAGGCCGAGAGACTCTACAAACGGTGAGCCTTTCCCAGCCTTCCTTTGATCAATCTAAACCACAGAATGCATACAAGTCACACCGTTCAATGGGACTGGAAGTGAGCATACCAGTGAGATATAAATGAAACTCTATAGGACTTGATGGCCTAAGCATGCATCGTGTCACGCAATTTGTCTGACCAAAATCGGGTTGAGTTCAGTTCCATATCACCTTTTTTTTAGTTCTATGTTCATACAAATCCATTTACATATGTTTTGTATTTTTTGTGGTGCTAGAAGACTAGAGTAATACATATCACACGAAATATCTGTGAGGCATATTTCGCGCATAAAATGTGGGTATATATTTTTAATGAAATAAAAAACGGGGATTCAATTATGCTTTTATTAACAGCCAAAACCTCATTACGGTATACAAATGTTGTCGGCATAATCCTCGCTGCACACTAAAACAGATATTTTTTTCTTTATCAATTTTGTGGCTGGACTGTCATATAAGAATTTTCAACAGACTAATTCCCAGAGTATGTTGTCGAGTTCCCCCCTCGACACCAGCGTACATTGTATATTTTAATTATCATCGAGAGAACATTACATTCATAAGTGTAATATCATATAGGGGTTCTGGTATAGACCGTGAAGTATAAAAAAAAGAAGGCCAAAAGTTTCTATGTACTGGAGGTTGTCAACATACCAGAAGCATGAGTCAGTAGGCTACGAGGAATGATTGTAACCAGCACGTATGTACAATACCTGGTACTACCTGGAGACTTCAATACGAAAGTGCTTTATAAGTGACAAACGAAATCAATGCAACTGAACATCACAGATATTGTGTGTTAATCAACTAGAGAAACTTGACTCAACTTCCTGGGCAAACCACATTTTGACAACATTTCCTTATCTGATGTGACGACACTCTGTCACTTTCATTCCAAAAAAAACTTTTCTGATCTGCTGTGCTCCTTCACCTCAGTGCCTTGGCGGTGTCGTGGGAGGCTGAGGTGGGTGAGAGCCTTGGGAAGCTATACCTCAACACTGGCCGCCTTGAGGACGCTGTGGCCGCCTTCACCACCGTCCTCACACACCATCCACACCGACTGTCCACACGAGTCTGTCTGGTGAGTACAAGACGAGGGAATCCACATCTTTGCTGTGATGAAGGACCGATACGTTGATTAATTAAGAGGTTTAGGTGGAGTCTGAATATAGGAACATAAAAATTTAGGAATCTGTACAAGGCATGTTGACCCAAATTTTGGTAGCTCCTGATTTCGACCCGTCCCTTTGAGTTCATGGATCTGCGCAGCTCATTTATAAAGCTATGTGGTGTTTATGTACGTATTCTCTCTCTTTTGAAATTTTGGTCCACTCGTCCGCCACTCTTTGTGAACCAGTATTTTCCTTTTTCGAGTCTAAATTGGAATTTCTTTAAAATAAATTCGTTTGCCCGTGTTCAATCTTGGCTTCTTAGTTTGTAAATATTCAGAAATATTACCTTCTATAAATATAACTTTGGTATTTACTAGAGGGAAAGACAATCGATCCCATGAGATTGACTTGTCGATATGTTTGATATTCCACATCTGTGCTTGTCAATTTTGATATGTACCATGTGCTGAATATATAGAAGTTCTGTCAGACCATGCAGAATGATACACTATGATTTATTCAAGCACATAATACGGCATACTTTACCCACATCATACAAAATATACTCACCACAGTATGGGTTGGTGGGGGCAGCGGGACTTTGCACCTTCATCAAACTGTATCCCTGGTGACAAACTGCAGTCTTGTTTACTTCCATAATCACGTTGCTTTCACAGCCGTATCGACCAAGCCCACACACCAGCCAATAGGACACATCTACCACACACGTGACACTTGCTATACACACACAAACGGACACACACACGTACAACAACACACACACACGTACACACACACAGATAAATATGGACGTCATTGGTGGTATTTCTGGTCCTTCGATGTTATTGCCCTGTCAAAGCTCCGCACTCTCTCTCTCTCTCTCTCTCTCTCTCTCTCTCTCTCTCTCTCTCTCTCTCTCTCTCTCTCTCTCTCTCTCTCTCTCTCTCTCTCTCTCTCTCTATTTGCCTTTGTCCCTTCCTTCTGACTGACTGCCTTGTACTGTTGACTACACAAGGCTGGCTGCTGGTTGTCTTGTGAGGCATTAAGTAGGGGGATGTGGGTGGGTGTTTGCGGACTGATGATGTTTTTCGGCCCACCGACTGGAGGAACTGAGCCTCTGTGTGTATAGTGGCGCACGGGTGAGTGTTTGTATAGGTGTGTGTGTGTGTGTGTGTGTGTGTGTAAAAGACATAAGTGATCGAAAGAGGATTTAGATGTGTTCTGATGTGTATACAGAGAGAGAGAGAGAGAGAGAGAGAGAGAGAGAGAGAGAGAGAGAGAGAGAGAGAGAGAGAGAGAGAGAGAGAGAGAGAGAGAGAGAGAGAGAGAATATATATATATATATATATATATATATATATATATATATATATATATATATATATATATATATATATATATATATATATATATATATATATATATATATATATATATATATAACTACCAGAGAGAGTCACATGAGGTAAAAAAAAAACCAGGAGTGTCAGGTGTTGTTTGTTGAATATGGTGAGTAGGTGGACATAAAGTGGTGTCACCATTGTGTACGGGGTGTATGTAAATGGCATTGGGCAGCTACCAGGGATATATATAGGTGGCTGCTGCTGCTGCTGTTGCTGCTGTGGTCGTTGTGGATGTCATGGCGAGGAAAACATACGGGTGTGTGGACAGATGGGTGAAAGGGAGAGACAAGTGAGAAAGTGAGTGTGTAATTTGATTATATGACCATTGTTTGAAGGAAATTTTATATGTGTTGTGTTAGTTGTGAGTTGCATAAGTGTGTAAAAATGGGACTAGGTGTCAGAGTGGTGCAATGAAGGTCGATGGATATTGTTAGAAGGAAATAATTGTATATGTGTGTGGATATAGGGAGTGCGAATAGGACTATAGGAGGTTGATAAAAAAATATAATAATCGGCTGCTGTTACTGTTGAATGAGAATAATGCAACGACTCCCCCAGGCTCAACAATATAATAAACACACACACACATACACAACACACAGACACACACGCACACACACACAACAGACACACTCACCTAACACCCACATACACACACACAACAGACACACTCACCTAACACCCACATACACAACACACAGACAACAAACACACACACACTTAACAGACACACACACCAAACACACACAATACACAAACACAACACACACATACACTACACTAGATACACACACACACACACACACACACACACACACACACACACACGGATGTCTGTTATACTTTCCGCCTCAGATATTCTCCCACACCCATCCCCACCACACACACACACACACCTGCATTATTTGTGTCTGACCTCTATTCATTGTGTATGCGGTTCGACCAACACACCCGCAGGAAATATATCATCCAGACCCAAGGAATCCGGTGTGACGAGAGGAGAGACTGTATGACCTAGTGTGTGTGTGTGTGTGTGTGTGTGTGTGTGTGTGTGTGTGTGTGTGTGTGTGTGTGTGTGTGTGTGTGTGTGCCAATATATAGTCTTCATCTGCACGAGTCCTTGTATTGGGTAAGACGAACAACCACATACAAACATACATACATACATACAGGGGTGACTGTAGTTGATGACCTGAGCTGTGTGGTGGTTTGGGAAGGGAAGGAGAGGAGAGAGAGATTCTTCACCTGTCTCTTGTGACTATACTTGGTTGGTTCTTTCAGGTTTCTGTTTGCCTGTTAAGGATTCTGTGATCGTGTATGAAAATTGCAGGCTTCTGATTCCTTCTGACTATATCATGAAACAAGCTCCTTCCATATTGGTGGTGTTTCGTGGCAATATTTGAAGGACCCATTTAACTTCAATTTTCTGACTAAATCACTGTCCCTTAAGGAAAATCGCCTTCTTCTGTAATTGAGTTGTATGTTATTATGGTTTGGCGAAAAATATATGTAGTATCTTTCTTGTGAGATAAATTTATATATTCTTTATCTCACCAATTAGTGTCTGGTATTGTTTTATTTCTGCATTGGGGTATTATATCTATTCATATAACAGTCTGTCTATCTGTATGTGTATCTATTTATCTATGAGTACCTTGCCTATATGGATGCATCTATCTGTCTGTGTAATCGTGAAAGGCATTAATTAAGTGTTGCAATTGATCACACGAAAGTTTTTGGGAGAATAATTTTGCTGATATTGATTTATTTCGCTCGTGAAGAAGACACTGATAAATAGATGAGAATAATGGCGTAGATAATGACATGCACTAATGATGACGATAATAGCATCCCTCCTGTACTCCTCCTCCCTACCTACCTACCTAATCGTCTCCTCCTCTATGTTCCAACCGTCTAATGCTGAATGATCATTACCGGTATATTCATGAAAATATATTAGGTTCATTGATTCCACTAATTGCTCTAATCCTTTATGTACGATACAGTTTACACTTCATCACAATAACATTCTCAGAGTGATGATGAAAATATATAGAGATGGGCACTTGGGCTTACAATGAATTATTATCTGATCATGTAAAGTTTATCGTAATCTACATGAAGGAAAATGAGATGTAACTGATTAACACAAATTGTTAGGAGATTATGGCATATTTCTTTATTTAATATTGCAGTGTCGGTAAATCTGGAGCAACTGATTCCTCCAAACCATTGCAAGCAACAGACCACCATAATTTTCGTCAATATAGTCCTGCTTCCTGTCGTACTTTGGAGAAATCTAGTCGCTCTCATGTATGGACCAGAAGTATATTACCCACTTAAGCATCTCTTAGGCTATACATATCAATATCTATCCGTTTACCAATGTCAAGGAGGGAAATGTGTGTTCAGTTAGGCAAAGAAATTTACTCTTTATCACTCGTGCCTCAACAAGATGGTGTAATTCATAGGTTGTTTTTTTATTATGTGACTGTAAAGAGAAATTTATTAGCGAGAGAATAAACACCATGTGAGGAGGAGGAGTAGACTATATAGTTAAAAGCAGCAACGTACCAAAGTGAAGTTCGTCTGAGTGTATAATGCTGTGGGAGGCTGGAAGGAAAAGTTCTCGTGTCCTTTCGTACTGTCCTGGTTTTCTCCTCATGTTCAGGTTGTTCCACTTTTGATCGTCGGCCGCTTACTTTACCCTTCTAACTACAACGAGAGTAGTTTCTAGAGTCTTGCTTAGAGTTGCATGAATACAAGT
The DNA here is from genome assembly GCA_033782935.1 of Petrolisthes cinctipes. Taxonomy (NCBI): domain Eukaryota; kingdom Metazoa; phylum Arthropoda; class Malacostraca; order Decapoda; family Porcellanidae; genus Petrolisthes; species Petrolisthes cinctipes. Next base: position 32,961 of record JAWQEG010004556.1, on the reverse strand, counting down.
CTTTGATTGGACGGATCGGAAGAGTTTTTTCCCTTCATCGGTACTGGAAGAGTGCTGCTCGTTTCATTCCAAGAATCTGGAAATGTTGAAAAGTTGAAGAAGCACAGACGGAAAAGTTTGGACGGTATTGGAGGGAGCTGTACCGAACATTTTGTGTGTGTGTGTGTGTGTGTCTGTGTGTGTGTGTGTGTGCGTGTGTCTGTGTGTGTGTGTGTGTGTGTGTGTGTGTGTGTGTGTGTGTGTGTGTGTGTGTGTGTGTGTGTGTGTGTGTGTGTGTGTGTGTGTGTTTGTTTGTTTGTTTCACCTGGTCTTGATCACGTCCTATACACGTGCTCACCAACTGTTACCCTCCCGGAATGAGCTCAGAGCTCTTAGTGACCGATCTTTGGGTGTGTGTGTGTGTGTGTGTGTGTGTGTGTGTGTGTGTGTGTGTGTGTGTTCTCTTTCAATCACTATGAGGAGGATCTTTTCTGGGTCTGGAAATGTGTATCTTAAAAAATCTAAGCGGAAATTTGCGTTTAAAAAATAAGATTAAGTGTTGGTACGTTCCTAATCAATGCTGTCCTTCAAAACAGAGCACTGTGTAATTACGGGTAAGCAAGTTAGTTTCTCCCCGTCGATCAAGGATGAGATAAGCCGCCAACATGAAATTTTTAAGGAGGATTTGACAACTCTTGAAATTACTGGTTTTTTTTTCTTTATATATTCCTCGCACTCTTTATTTTATTTTTCTTTATATTTTCCTCGACCCCTTTTTTCTTATTTACCCTTTGTCCTTATAGAGCTTCATGGCCACTTAAGGGGGAAATTTTGTGTTGGTAAATCAGGAGCATCTGAATCCTCCAAACATTTCCAAGCAACAGAACATTATATTTGCTCTTCTGGTTATGTTTCCCAGCATACGGTACTTTGGAAGAATCAAGGCACTCCAATGCAACAAAAGTGAATTACCCTCTTAATTAAGGTGGTATATAATTCGTTTTTGGTACATTGGAGTGTCTTGATTCCTCCAAAATATGCTAGGAAACAGGACCAGAAGAGCAAAAATTATAGTGTTCTTCTGTTGCTTGGAATAGTTTGGAGGATTCAATGGCTCCAGAAATACCAACACAAAACTTCCCCCTTAATAATTATATATAGTCTACTGTGAGTGTAGCTAGTATCAACAAAGCTCATACAGACCATCGTAATCAGTCTTTATAATCACTGTGTTTTGTGGGTGGCATAAATCTAAGTATGTCGTCATTCAGTGTAACGCATCATCTCTCTGTCTCTTGTTCCCTTCCCACCACCACCCGCTTCTCCTAATGTATTACTGATCTTCCTCCTTCGTGTCTTAATTAGCGTCATTATTTCCCTGCTACTGCTTCGGTTTCTGGTGCTGTATTGTCACTCATCTTACTGCCTCTCTTCCTTCATCCTGGTCCCCTATTCTTCTTTTTTTTCTCCATCATTCTCTTTCATTCTCTTTCATTCCCCCTCTTCTTATTCTTTCTGCTTCACCTCTCATTCTTTTTTTACTAACTTCATTCTCTCTTTTATTATTCTTTCTCCTACATTCGCTTCTTCCACTACACTTATTATTTTTTATCCTACTTCTCTTATTAATTTTTTCCACTTCCCTAGTTCTTCCACCTCCATTTTCTTCTCCAATCTCCTCATTCTCGTCCACCTGTTTCGTCTAATCGTTGTTGCCTCTTCTTCCCTTCCTTCCTACTCTTCCTGTACTTATAGACATCACACAGGTCTTTCCTTTCATCCTCTTCCCTTCTATCACCACAACCAGCCATCTCCTCCTTTACCTCTTTTCCTTCCATTTCCTTTTCCCTTCACTTTCGTCTCCTATTCCCATTTTTTTTATTCTGTTTATAGTCTATTTCTTTTTGTTTATGCTTTATGTATTCGTCCATTTCTTCCTCTATTATTTTTGTTTCCCTCTTCTACTCTTTCCTCCTCCTTTTCCTACTATTCCTTACCTTTCCACTCTATCCACCTCCCTCCTCTTCCTCCTCCTTCTCCACCTGCCCACCACGGTTCCCTCCTCCCCCTCACCACCCATCACTTCTCCTTACTTCCTCCTCACTACTCCTCTCATCCTTATCGACCTGTGCTCTCTCTCTCTCTCTCTCTCTCTCTCTCTCTCTCTCTCTCTCTCTCTCTCTGCCATTTTAACACACAACCTTCCGTCACTTCTCACATTTGCGTCACATAACCCCGACCTCCTACCGACCCCCTGGCGACCTCTCCTTCCTTCCTTCCTCTCCTTCCTTCCTTCCTTCATTCTCACTCTTTCACGCACCTTATCTATCTCTCCTTGGGCTGTTCCCTCTCTAACACGCCGCTTCTTTATCTCCTGTTATCTTCTCCTAACAGACTTTTTCTTATTTTTCATTCTTTTACTGCACTTATATATTTTTTTTCTCTCTGGCGACCAAAACTTTCTTCTCTCATCTTCACTCGCACACACAATATTATATATCTTTCCTCTTGTTCACTTCCCAACACACTTATTCATTTTGCAGTCCTTATTTCTTTCTATTTTTCCCTTTTACTTTAGTTTATTGCCTTTGTTCACATCTCATTCCTATTGCCAGCTTCCAACTTCTCCCTCTATCTCCTTGCCACCACCATACCTCGGTCATCTCTCTCTCTCTCTCTCTCTCTCTCTCTCTCTCTCTCTCTCTCTCTCCTTATCCTTCCCAACTTACCTTCTTTATCTCTCCTTCAGTCTCCTTCACAACGTACCTTACTTGTTTTCCTACTGCCTCATTTCTCACACTAATATATAGCATTTACATACATTTTCTGTGGCCCCCTCCCCATTATCCCTTTAAAATGTACCTCCCATCTTTTCGTAATTTTATCCATTTCTTCATTGTTCCTATTTCTCTCTCTTTTTTTTTTATTTTTTTTTTATTTTTTTTATCAACCAGCTTATACTGCTTCATTCTTTTCCTAACACACCTTTCTTTCCCCACCGTCACTCTTCTCCCTTACATACTCCATCTACTGTATTTTGATATCCGTACTATAGTAATACCAGGCAGGCATATCCAATTTCCCGTCATTCTGCTTCCCATTATTCATCAGAGACTACCAACAATAATTCCATGCATCACCTTCCTGTCATATTTGAACGTACTTCGGTGCACCAAATATAACAACACTGCTTGGTGGCTGATTACAAAATCTGTTCCAAAGAGGTATAATAAATAAATAAACATCTCACTCAAACTATGAAAACAGATGGCAGAGATGTGGGTACTGAGTAGTTTAGAAATGGCAGAATTGTGTGAGATAATCGAAAGCTGGAGTCATGAATTAAAATTTCCTGAAGTAGAGAAAGAGACAATGTGTGTTACAAAGAGTGGACACACGAGGTTATTAACTTTGGGAACACAGAGAACGTTTTCCTTTTTCCTGGTGAGTATTTTTTCTATTTTGAAGCAACTCAGGGGTTGGTTATGTCATGACCATTTTCACGAATGATTCCTCCAAACTCTGCTACAAAACAGATCCCTAGCTGCCCGTATACTGAAGTGGCCTGTTTCCTGGCATTGTTTGGAGGAATCAATAGCACCACCACGGGAAAACCTGCGACCAACTTCACTAGAGGCGCTTTCAGTATTTATTGGTAGCGTTTATTGTCCCTCCCTCCATCCTCCTCATCACTCTTGACACCTCATTTATCACTCCCTCTCACATATCTCGGGTCCACTCCATCCCTTGTCACTGAGTAGTAATCCTTCTTTATTCTTTTTCGTTCTCCTCTCTTTCCACCTTCCTTTGTCAGTCATTTCATCTCGGTTCTTCCGTCTCTCTTTTCTTTTCACTGTGTTACTTTTTCTTATTCCCCTTTAATCTCACTTTCTTCCTTCTTTATTCTTGTAACTTTTATCACGCACTTTTAACACAGAAGGAAAGAAAACCACACGTAAAAACCCTCGTCACTTTAGCCCTTCATTCTACCATTCTACCAATGCATCCCTTTCATCTCCTCTATACCAATTCATCTTTTTGACATACCTAATACCGTATCTTCCTTAACTTTAAACCACCTCAACTATCCACTTCAAGTCCCACGTTTAATCTCAACCATCCATCCAGTTTTCACATTCTTACGCTTTCCTCCTCCTTCTCATTCTTACGTTTACTTCATCTTTTTCCTCCTCCACATTCTTACATTTTCCTCCTCCTTCTCCTCCTCTTCACATTTTCTACCTCCTCCTCCTCCTCCACATTCATACGTATTCTTCCTTCTCCACTTCATCCTTCTCCACTTTATCCTCATCTGTCTCCTTCTCCCCCACATTATCCTTAATTCTGAATTCTCCTCGTGCCTCCATTTCACCACCACCACCACCACCACCACCACCACTGCCACCCACAGCGCAGATCCATTTCGTCTCACCACTCACTGTGATCCCCGTCCCGTCGCATATATATATATATATATATATATATATATATATATATATATATATATATATATATCTCCTCTCCCTGGCACTACTAAGTCTCCTGCTATCTCATGTCATATTATCATCGTTATCTTTCGGTCCCCCAACACCCACTCCCCAGATCCCATTCCTCCCCCCCCCCCTCCCCCCAACCCCACACTTCACTTCACTTCCACCCACCTCACTCACACGTGCGTGCCACGGTCTTACCTCCTTTCATCTCTCTCTCTCTCTCTCTCTCTCTCTCTTCGTACCATCACTTCGTTCTCCACGCTTTTTTTTCACAAAACATACACACATAACACATATATTTATTGTGCACAAACACACACTCAAAACAAAACAAGATTGGAAGGCTTACAAACACTTTTAAAAAGAATCACAGAACAAAGACATGAAAAAAAAAACACTTGTGAAAACATACACTCCAAGTACAACTAGATCAAAATATTTTACCCTTACGCACAGCTAAAAAATATTCGCAACGCAGTACAGTGACATTCCAATACGTTTTCTCATAGACTGAATATACACAGCGTAATACATGAATCAATTATAATACCTGTGATCTAGATAGTCGGCAAAGTGAAGTCTTCTGAGCACTGCAAACTGTGGAATGGAACAATCTCCCTCGTTATAGATAGCGCTATGTGGCTTAGTTAAGAGGAATTAGTAGCCACCAAGTTTCTTACAACATCACACGTCCGTTAAGCTGCAGGTCGCATACATACATACATACATAGTCCTGCCAAAGTCCCAAATCAAACCAAAATCCTTCCATAGATGTCAAAGTCCAAGTTGATCCAGATTGCTTTCACACATTTAACACTTGTTCCTTTGACTGTGGTGATACTGTAATTATACGGCTGCCATGGAATCACTCGGAAAAGTTTATGGAGCAGAAAAGTTTATAGAGTTCGAAACGATTACACAGACAGACAGACAGACAGACAGACAGGGAGGATGTATAATTGTTGTTTAATCTCGAGAGCACACACACACACACACACACACACACACTCTCTCTCTCTCTCTCTCTCTCTCTCTCTCTCTCTCTCTCTCTCTCTCTCTCTCTCTCTCTCTCTCTCTCTCTCTCTCTCTCTCTCACACACACACACACACACGCACACACACACACACACACACACTGATCGGAACATACACGACAATCACACCAACAACAACAACAACAACACCGTCAGACTATTCATCTTATAGTTCAGATTTCTCTTCGTCGTCGTCCTTATCTTCCTCTTCCTCTTTCTCCTCCTCCTTTCTTCCTTTTCTCGTTACCGTCTTCGTCTTTTGTACACACTTACTACATCTTCTTCCTACGCGTCCAAACTTTGTCCTTTAATTCTGTCTCTCATGTTTATTAATCTGCGTCCATTGTGCCACGCTCGGCTGCCTTCCTCGTCGGGCTGTCCCTCCCAACTCGTCCTCCCAACTCGTGACAAAAGCTTCCACCTCCTTCCCCCCCCCCCGCTCCCTCCAACCCCCCCAAACCTTCGTCACCACCATCACCATCACCATCATCATCACCACGACCCGTTCTGTGGTGGCGGGACCCGGGGCTTCCTTTGTCTCACTCTCATTGTTATTTTCTCTGACTTAGGTTACTACTAGAAATATTTACTGTGGCCGGGGGAACAATCTGGGGTGGGTGGTGATGGGGAAAAAAACTTTGGTGTGGGTATTTGTTAACTTTAAGGACCGTGAAGGAACATTTTGGTGTGTGGGGGTTCCTCCTTTCCCAGTCAACCAAATCATATCAGCCAAATGGTAGATCGCAAATTAATTAATGGTTGCGTGTGTGTGTTTTTTTTTTTTTTTTTTTATTGTACAGGCGCGTGTGAAGCTACATCAACGGAGCTACATGGAGAGCGAGGAGTTGCTACGTCATGTGTTGTTCCAAGACCCAAGTCACCAGGAGGCCCTCTTCCAGCTCTCACTACTCTACACTCACACCAACCGTACACAAGACGCACGAACCGTGGCCCATCGCGCTACACACAATTGTTCCTCCCCGCCCACCCTCTGTGCCCGTTTTCACGCCCATTACGGTGACCTTATGAACGATATGCACAACACGGAGGCAGCGGCACAGGTGAGGCAGATCAGGTGTTCGAAAACTCTTAATGATTAAGCAGTAGATTTTGAGACCAAAGCGATGCAGTTTAACATTAAAATAATTGAGACAAATATAGTACAGGTGAGACTAGGTCATTACAACAAGAACCAGACGGATAGAGTTTGGATTCACATCTTTGCAACACTGTACAAACATTGTACATTACTCAGAACATTAACAAAACACTTCATTAGAGCATATGTGCCAGAAATTAGCCTAGGGTTAATGTAAATAATTGTGTTATATGTATAATAATCAATAGGATGTAAACACAATGATACCCTTCCCACGACAGAGTTACCAGCTGGCGGTGGAGCTGGAGCCGACCCTTACCCACGCCCATGTCAACCTTGGAGCCATCTACCACACCAGGGTAAGTCAGTTCACACGAGGGGGAGGGATGACACAGAGGGTGGGATATGTCACGTAGAAAGAACTGTAGTAGGATAGGCCTCTCTACCACCCAAAGGTATGTATGTATGTATGTGTATATGTATGTACGTACAAGATGTATCAGTAGAAGAGGTGTGAAAAAGTAGGGTGAGTGACGTCAGAGAGGTAGTGGGCTTTGAAGAGAGCAATTATTTCAGAGAGAAGATGAGGAATGATAAGGGGCATCTGGAGAAATGTCTATTATCTGGAGATTTTTTTACATTCTGTAAGACAGGAGTGGACTCTGAAATTATATGAGCCATAGTCAGAATATACAAAAAAAAAAAAGAAAAAAAAAAAAAAGAAAAAAAAAATCTAACAAAGTGTTCCTATGCCAAAACGAAACTTGTCATATGAGGAATTATTGCAGAAAATAATTGTTTAAGAAACCTATGAGATTTTTGTTACTTTACCCTTTCGTAAGCATCGCATAGTTTTTCTGGGATTCTGTGTTTGAGTTCTGTGATGCATCAAATATCCTCCGTCTGTTTTCACTGTGAATCGATTTGGTGTGTGAATCTGTGGGTGAAAGGGTTAATGACGCTCGTGCATTCAATAGGCGTGTGTATATTTTAATTAACTTGTTCATAAATTGGGACCAGCAGGTGTTCTACCAGCCACCCCGACGAACAAAGGCAATTAAGACGATTGCTATTGGATTGTATGAATACTGCCTGTGTTGTTTCATACTGTCTCTTTCATGCACTCGCGTTCATTAATCAGTGGGAGGCTATCAGCAGAAGACCAAGTGCGCTTGTTTAGGATAATATTGAAATGTTTTTCAGCGTAAAAATGGTAGTTATATTCAGCAGAGAAATTTTGCTTTTAGTGATAATTACGTTCCTACATTAACCTTTTGACTGGTCGCTGTCATACCTTTTCAAAGGGATATATAAATAAAGCTAACAAATGCTAATCATAAAGTCCCTCAGTGGAATTACTCATCACGTGGAGTGACTTAAAACATTCGATTGAATCAAAGAGAATACTGCAAAATCCAACTCGATGCTGATGTAAAGGTAGGTAAGGTATATACTCAATGACCAGATGCAAATGATGGAAATAATAAAAATATAAATACACACTATATGACAAACGCTATGCAAGAGAGTTTGACACATTGAGCAACGTAGTGACAGAGGTAGTAGTAGAAAAAACTGACCCACTGACACAATAGTAGAAATAGCCATAAGGAAGTGGATAGAGACACAATAATACAATATCAATAAGGTTGTTGAGATTGAGATGCTATAAAGAGATACTAACACACTAATAACCAACACGTAGAGATAGTCGTGGTGTGAGGTGAGTAGATTAGAACTAACACATTGATTACCCACACGTATATAGAGATAGTCGTGGTGTAAAGTGAGTAGATTAGAACTAACACATTGATTACCCACACGTATATAGATGTAGTCGTGGTGTGAGGTGAGTAGAATAGAACAAACACATTGATTATTCACACGTATATAGAGGTAGATTAGAACAAACACTCTGATTACCCACACGTATATAGAGGTAGTCGTGGTGTGAGGTGAGTAGATTAGAACAAACACATTGATTACTCACACGTATATAGAGGTAGATTAGAACAAACACATTGATTACCCACACGTATATAGAGGTAGTCGTGGTGTGAGGTGAGTAGATTAGAACAAACACATTGATTACCCACACGTATATAGATGTAGTCGTGTTGTGAGGTGAGTAGATTAGAACTAACACGTGCATGTCACTGCCGACCGCCAGGGTGACTACGGTCGGGCCTGGAGACACTACTTGGCGGCCCACGGACAGGAGCCCTCCAACCCACTACTGCTGGAGAATATGGAGAAACTACGGCGGGCCCAGCACCTCCAACCCCCAGCTGGCCTCCCTCACTGCCTCAACATGGCCGTGTCACCTCCACAGCCGTAAAGCGGGTACATAACCTATGCTAAAAGAATGTAATCGAACCCAACTGAACTCATTTCAACCCGACCCAGCCCATCCCATCCCACCCAATCCAACACAACAGAATCCAACCCAACCCTAGCCAAACATCACTAAACAAAGCCAAACCAAACCAAACTCAATCAAACCAAACCTGTCACAACTTAATCCATACCATCCAATCTAAACCTATCTCTCGCAAACCAAACCTCACCAAAGTCATCTCAATCCATCCCACCCAACTCAACCCAAACCCACCCAATTCAACCCAAACCCAACTTAACTCCACCCAAACCCAACCCAACCCAACCTAACCCAATTCAACCCAAGCCAAGCCAAAACCAAACCAAATTTGAACCAATCGTAACCTACAGAGATTTAAACTTTTTCTGTAGATTACGGTACATACTTGGTTGATGAACACTGCTGCCCAATCACGAATGACTCGAAATATGATGATGTCCACCAGAAGGAAGTTGCCTTACCTGACAGGTATATATTAACCGAAGTATTTGTGGTTTATTAGTCTTTGTCAACCACTAATTATGAACCAGTGACTTTTTCATGTAACATTTCCAAGTACTTTTATTTAAAGAAAAGAAAAATGCTACTCCTTTATCAGTCATCATCCAGTCAAAAGAAGGCCATCTCCCTTCTTTCCCCCCAACCTTCTGAAATCGGAATTGGGGAAGCCATTGGATCAGGAGAATACATATCTGACCGGAGTATGGAGTATAAAGGAATAATACTCATAATATTATTCACCATAAAGTGCAGGATGGTCCTGTATCCGACAATGGGATCGACGTACAGCAGACGTGGGTTGTGGCACACAGCTTTGAGAGGAACAACAGCATACAGTTGTATCTAGGCATGTTGGTTCCTCTTCTTCATGTTTCACTATCTGATCTAGTAATGCCGCATACTACTTTGATCTAATGGAGCATGTAAAAGGCGAAAAAGTCTCTTATCAGCTGATTCGCTCGACTTTATTGCAATTGGATCTGAAGGTCACACTAGGAATGATTAAAATCGTGCTCCCAGACCTTAAGAGAGGAACACTGTGGTCGCATTTGAAGATGTGCTTAAGAAAAAAAAAATACTGTAAATCATGATAATCCTACCTTGCTGTTATTTAGGTCATACGAGAAGTTGTCTGCCCTAATTACTATCTCTGAGCAGTTGATAGGCATATTAATTAATATTTTAGCATGCTGTGTTGAAAGCCCATGCAGTTAGTTCAGAAACAGCAAGTGTTCTGGGAAAGGTAATCATAACACTGTAATCCGAACACGTGAAATGAAACTCGACTGGACTATTGACCTCGATCATGCCATTCTGAATTAAACACACAAGGATTTTTTCCCATATTAAAATCACGAATTAATTTTGGTTGATAAAAGATACAGCAGAACGATTTAGTGTTGTTATACAGAATGATTTACTCTTGCTTTGCATTTAATTGTATTTTATCATAAGATGTAGACCCTTTCATTCCTCGTGATTAACCACATTACTTCAAATTACATCTCAGACGAGAGACAAGCTTTCAATGGGACCAACTGTTGTATTTACAGGATATGTGCCATCAATAAAAGCTTCCACTGTACGGTAAAATGTTTGCAACTGAATGATGATGATGATGATGAATAATTGTGCAGTCATTCCAAAAAGTATCTTGACGTCAGTGTACCTATCCAAGTAAGACCTAATGATCGAGGGATTAATAAAACCGTAACAATCAGATGGAATAGAAGTCCAGGCCTCGTACTGGTGTGGAGGTACTGTAGTTTCCTAGCCTCCAGCTCCAAAGGCCAGAGTTCTAGATTTGTCACTGCTCGCCATCCATGTCAGGGTATGGATAGCGCCCTCCTGTGACCTCAATGCGCCTCATGACTTGCCTGGTTGAAATGCAATACTTCCACTGAAACCCTCCGTAAAGATACTTTTATTTCTGATTGTACACAAACTATACAGATACTGTAAATTTGCTTATATGCATATGATGTGTTAAAAGCTTTGTAGTGACGTAGATGAATGATGTGAATATTTAATGCGAAGGAATATCTTCTTGGGTGATAGAGCTTAAATCTATTTTTCTGTTAACACTCAGACAATACTCGGTTGCGTTAATATCAGCAACGGATAAACTGAAAATATATAATGACTTAATTTGTCTTCCTGGACTGAGTATTAAGAATAAACAACATTTAATTAAGCATTATCTGAGCAATATCTTACAGATGAAAACTGTAAGATGATCATTGAAAATTATGTTGACTATATGCAATATGAGAGATAGGGTAGCATCCCGCTGTGTAGTAAGTGTGTAGGTTTGTGCTTGATGAAATGATGTGAATATTTTACCCATGTCACGTTTGCCTGTGTACTGTAGGTATGTGTGTTTGTGTGTGCATACTCATTTATTGGTCTGCATACACATATGCATATAATGATCTGCCTCATTGCTCGTGATATAAAAATCGGAAAAGATAGCTCAAATTTCAGTAAGAATGCAAATTTAAGGGATTTAATTTTATAAATGCCGGTGACTGAAACCCATATCAATCATCTAGTTTGCTACAAGCAATGATACGTAGAACACTAAAAAGGACAATATTATGATATACCTCTTTCTGTCTCGTATCCTACATTAACTGCCTCTGACACAGTTATATTCTGGTTCAATGAACTACCAATACTGAAATTAGTCCTCACTACTACATAACATTGTAGAGTCACTAATTTATATGTAAGACAATATTAATGATACAGAGGTGCCGGGTTATGTGAAATGATATGACCACTAAACCCATTCACGTCTTTTGCAGCAGGGAAACCAATATTTCATGTGCTTAGTAAATACTATGTCTTAATGAAGGAGGAAGCTAATGTCCTAAGTGTGCTCAGGAGTCGCAGTAGTGGTGGTGAAAACTCAGCAAGTTGGACACAGTGTGGATGCAAAGTCTTAATGCATCTCGAGTAGTGCAAGAGGACCGATTTTTTTTTTCAGCCTTCCAACTGCACAGAGAAATATGAATGTTTTGCTGGAGATGAAGTAAACAGTTGTAACGTAGCAACACATTGATGCTTCTAAATTATTATGAACAAGATAACAATTTATTCAACAAGAACAAAGAAGCAATTTACACATTAGTTTGCTATATAACCTACAGTGACTGGCCCGGCTTCCTGCTCAATGAATAAGTTTTTTGCCCAGAACATTATGAAACGCAATGTTATACGACTAGATAACATTATTGACTACTATTCTTATGAAATATTCTTTAGATCGGTATATTTACATAAATAAAATTATTTTATATACCTGAACACTAACCTGCGTTTCTTCCAATGGTAAAATTGTACCATTCAGTGTTCAACGTAAACAAATTATCAAATGTTAAAAAGGTATTCCTTGTCCTGCAAGGCATTAACATTATAATTATTAATGGCGGTGACTATGTCATTCTGTCATTTAATGTAGTTGTGGCTGTCTAGTGAAAGGCAAGCCTCAAATGTTTTAGACGATGTTGTAATGTGTTAATAAGTGGCGTGTGTTGGCAGGTATTGCACCAAACCTGCACCTGTGTGTGGAATTACGATGCCCTGCACGTTGGTTTGAAATGCTAAGCCCTTATGGTGACTACATATTGTAACTAAAACTGAGCATATCGGAAAAGTTCTTATTTAATGAAATTACAATGTTTCTTAAAAGGATTTAGTATTGTACAGGTACTATTATACATAAAATATATATATGAATAATTATATGCACAAATTCATCCAGTAACTCTTTGCTTGTAAATACGGAAACATCATCTGTACACACATGGACGTGAAGTGATAGCAACATGAACTATAGATGAATATTATTATCTCTGAGCTTGTTTATCCTACAATGACAAGCCACAGTGAAAACACCATCCTGTCTATATAAGATTTTTAAGTGAACTATAGGCATGGATCCCTGGTGAGAGATTATTCTGTTTTAGGATTGATTTAATAACAGGACTCCTTCGACAACCTCTGTAAAAACACTGCAAGTTCCATTCAGCCGGACTCACACTTGGGCAGTTTTCTCAACGTTATGTTCTCCCTAAAATCCCCCCTAGTCCTGTAACACAATGGTGAGGCTAACGAGAGAACCGTAGTTATAAGTAGTAGTAGTAGTATGTTTTTTTTTTTTTTTTTTTTTTTTTTTTTTTGTCAATTGATTCCTCGAAACTATCCTAGAAATCAAATCACCTCAATGTTGCCAATGGGGGATCTGTTCCATGATATAGTGTGGTGGATACAGTATAAAAAACCCTCCAATTATTTACCGTCAAGAGTTTCACCCCTTAACAACATACAGACAGTAAGGGTTCGTGATAGTGTTTGGATGATTCAGTGTATACGCTCCTCAATTGTTTTTACTGTCAAATGTTTCTACCATTAATTAACAATACACGTACGGTAAGGGGTCGTGATAGTGTTTGGATGTGTCAGTATAAAAAACCCTCCAATTATTTACCGTCAAATGTTTCTCCCATTAACAACACATACACAAACGGTAAAGGGTTAGTGAGGATGGACTGACTGAGTGCTGCTGGTGGTGGTGGTGGAAGTGTAGTGGCGAACAAAATAATGTTGAGTCAAATCTGCTCATGTGTGACGCCGACTATAATAATAATTTAGTGATGTAAGAACACAGAGGCCAATTATTCCCTGCATCCACCATACCATTATATACCTACCTTCTCATTCATAACTATTATTATCTGAGACTCATTCAGTAAGTAATCTGTGTAAAGCAAGCAACAACATAACTAACTATCACTGCGTGTTATGAATGAACAGTTTTTTAAGTTTGTTACTGCAAGAAGTCCCTAACGTTTGGTCATGAGGAAAAGTTAGTTTGCTGACACTCGTTAACCAATGCACCATCTATGTTTCTATCACCTATAATAGGATAACCTTTATATTCATTTAGTTGTTTTAGTTAGACGTGTGTGTGGGTTCGAGTTTCAGCCTTCGACGGCGTCTTGTGCTGCATACGTAGTAGTTCTGGTAAAAGAATTCATTACAGGTGGGGAGTTAATTAACCTCACACGAAAGGAATATATCCTGTTCTCGTTTGAATAATAACAATATGAAATGACTATACACCGGTGTACAGTCACGGACAAAAGTCGTTCTTCGGAGCCACCCCAATAAGACTCCAAAACTGCTGAGGTTCGAACAAAGGAAACACTAAACAAAGATATGGTTCGTGTGAAGAGTGTAGGAGGGTGCTTCGATTGTTGGAACCCCATGTGTTATGGAGTCACACTGGGGTGGCTCCGACGTGAAGCTTATGTCAGCGACTGCACTTACAAAACATTATATCCAATACGAGATGAATTCACAGGACTATTCAACCTCTGTCCTCGATGACGTCATGAAACACTCTCACTGGCAGTATTACTTTTATTATATACGGGATAATTATATCTTCATGTTTCCTCTTTGTATTTTACTGCTGGAGGCCGAAACGTAAATCGTGACGTGCGTAAATTTGTTTTTCCAGCACAATTTGTGGTTATCTTGTCCATGATCTATACTGTATATCTGATCTTCCTAAGGGACCCTGTGATGTAGTCAGAAAATAGGAGGTAAATGAGTCCTTCAAATATTGCCACGAAACACCCCCTATATGAAAGGAGTTTGTTTCGTGACATGGTCAGGTGGAATCATAAGCCTCCGATTTTCATACACGATCACAGGATCCTTGAAGGGAGATTCTCTTGTTGGTGAATTGGAAACTGCTGATTCCTTCTAACGATGCCAGAAAACAGATGCCCTCAATGATACTAATGGGGGATTCGTTTCGTGTCATAGCTTGGAGGAATGAATCAGGGACCTTCCAATTCACCAACAAAAGAATCTCACCTTAAGTCCTAAATCTTAGCTTTTCTTTAAAGTAAAATTTACGACGCTTGCAGAATGAGTCAGTCGTGCTGTTGAAAAGTTTTCCTCAAGACTGGGAGTTGTGGTTTCTTGTCAACATGGCAGGCACTTCTCTCTCAGATCATACGCCATGTTAGCCCTCTACAGTGTTTATAAATGAAAATATAAGTCACACTGCTGTAGCTCTGAGCTGGTTTCAATAAATCGCTATTTTTGTAGAAAGTATGTAATAAAATATTTTCATGAACCATACCCTCTTGTTTTAATTAATATATAAAATAACACACTGCTATAAATGTTGTAAGTATGTACTGTACTATGGAGTATAAAAGTTCATTTCCTTAGCCAACCACAATATTATGACTGAATTACCTATGGAATGAATAGCAAAGCACAGTTCGCCATCAATACTCTGTTATTTAGTCGTTCGAACCATAGAAACTTCAGTTAAAAATTGCGGCTGGCTGAGAGAATTAATGTATGTACAGTCACTCATAAAGATAATGATCACTCCACCTCAGGCAAGACACCTTTTATCTTATATGATATTTGTTCTGGTTACACTGTACTTGAAGTCAGATGTAGAGGTGTGGGGTGGTATTTGGAGGAAGGCTGGGATGCTCGAAACACTATCCCAGCTCATGCTTCGTCTCATCTACCGTCAGATCAAAGTGTGTCGAGCAAACCAACTTCATCCTCTCAAGTGCCTTCAGTGACGTCACGCTTACTGTTGCCAGAACCGATAACAGACGTATAAAGAGGTGTCTTGGCTGTGGGGGTCTCAGTTTATAGGAGTGACTGTACACCATAGTACACTGGGAGACAATAATTCTGTCCTGATCTCAGACACAATATGAATCTCTACCAACTGAAGTGGTTGGGAGGCGAGGTTGATAAGGGATTCATATTGTTGTTCTGATCAGGACAAAATTATTGAACCCCACCTCAATCGTGCACTTCAATCAGTTCCTGGACGACAGCCCACCCAAACCATCCAAGGCCACACACATTCGGACCATTGGAGGATTCTAATGGACTGTCATCCAGAAACCGCTTCCTCCAGATCTAGAGATTGTGGTGCGCGACTGTACCAATGCTTATAGTAAAATTATCATGGCAACCTGGTAAGTACCCTACTCTGGCATTGAAATTGAGGAATAAGAAAGCTTGAGTAAGGACTCTTTTTACAGGATGCAAAGTACGGTGATGAAGCAGAAAACATATGTTGAATGGACTGTTTACGCTACCTGTTGGCTGCTACTTGTCCTTCCTGGTCAGTGTGGGGACAATGCATAGTAATACCAGGGCCTGTACAGTATTTAGCAAAGTAAAGTTCACACATAAGCTAAAAGTTTGTTGGTAAGCTTTTATTCATAGCAAGGACTGAACCAGGCACTGCTTTGAAATGGTCCACTACTTCAAAATAGGCCTGGAACACTTTGGCGAGGTCAGTATTGCAGACATAACGAACAAGTGCGAATTGTGGGAGGCTTGAGATATCCTGGCCCAGAACAGTGGAACAGTCTCACACACGCCGACAGACACAACACAACACACAAGTACACTCCTCCACATGCACCCACATACACACACAAGGTCACTTCTCCATATGTACTCACATACACACACTTTATCACTTTAAAATGTTATCGCCTTATTGACCATTACGAAGTCGACACTCGATAGGCATTAAGGCCAAATAACAAAGGAAGGTATCATCATCAAACACCAGTTAATATCAAATTAATACTGTATAACTATCACAATCAGTCAAATCTGTACTCTGTAACTTACTAAGTTATGTAAAAACTCTACTTTCAGGATCTTTTGAAAAGCGGAAAATTGATAGGTCCTTATTCCACTTAAGAGTTGGTGTAACAGTTTGTTGTTGTACACCAGGTAATTCCCATTTCAGTCGCAAATTCTACTTCAGCAAACCAAAATAATGAAAAAACACCCACCGCTCTGTGTAAATAAAGGCGCCGATTGTTAGTGATGCCCCATCGTCGCTAGGTGTCTCTGCTGTACCGTGACGACCACAACTCCCATAAAAGTGGCCTATCTTTCTCCCAGTACTAGAATCCTTGCTCAAGCATAAAAATGGATGCCAAGTGGTGTGATTGATTTATAGATTGTTCGGCAAAACATCCACAAATAGGTGGGACCTAAATTATAGTAGTTAAACAAGTGAATAATATTGCCATATTTTTCAATATATTCTATAGTGTTGTTATACAATGCTGGAGTGGGTTATCCTTCTACACTATGAAATGGTTCAGACTGGTGGCACCTGGCAGCTGAGGCAAGGAGACGTCCTGTGTAGTTAGTAACTTAGTAGGCTAGCAGCATCGCTGAGTCAATTATACAGGAGTCAGTCTTCGTCTTGGTGTGTCGTTGTTGTCTGTGTTTTAACTGCAGTGTATTCCTATTTGTTGATTATTGGCTGCTCGCGAAAACCTGTGTAACTCTGTAAGGGATTTGGGTAAAAGTACAGAGGTACTGAGATCACTATATTGCACATTTTAGTGTCATTTACCATTTTCAATTTACACACCAAACGTTGTAAATCGTTGTAAATCAGATACTCCCTCATAAAATTAAAAACAGCAAAAAACTCCTCTTGACGATAGTCATAAAATGTTTCCAAGGTCACTCTGTGTAAAACCTTTAGTAAAGCAGTGTTCGGCTTACAGTATGTGGAATGCAAAAGACAGCAGTGAGTTTTAATTTTAACACCCAGTGTTATCAATGATCTGACCGCCTTTAATGATAGCTAAAGGCCTTTTCTCTTTTCTATATTATATACTCACTAATGATATATAATTGTGATACTGAATTGGTATTCAGTTAGTGATATTAAAGTGAGAGGGGAGCAGCTGGGAATTGTAGTGCGTTACGTCTCGACACAGTAATATCTTCCTTCGTCAATGTACACAAAGCCATATCAAAATGGGAAAATTACTGACAAATATAAATTAATGAGGGTCTTCGTCTACTTCCACACAGCGGACACAAGGTAAGTGTAGCCTATACAGTATTTTTTTAATTACATTGATAAGGGAAGGTTACGTTAGAATAGATGAACAGTCCTTCTAGATTGAAAGCAAGGACCCCTGGTTGGTGCAGTGGTATAGCGTTCTCACCTCACTTGCTTCACCGAGGCACGCAATGTTCATAGACTCGAGATTATTAGGTGTAGAAAACATGTGTATTTCTCGAGTCCATGAACACTGCGTCTCGGTGAAGCAGGTGAGGCGACACGACTTCTGCCGCCGACTGTACATAGATCATTACACTTATTATGGGGTGAACCTCTTTTTGGCAAATAGGAGGGCAATTGATATCTGCAGGCCATCCCAATAAACAAATCACCTCAATGATTTTAATAAGGGATCTGTTTCGTGATATAGATTGGGAGATTTAATAGCAGAGTGTATAGGTTTGTAGGTTTGTGTCATCCTCTTAGCAGTAGCATCATATACGAGTTATTAGGCTACATGACCAACATCGCTTCCCTCGTGTGGAACTTATCTCTAATTCCTTCTTGAATAAGGACAAAAGTTTCGGTTAGATATAATACTAAATTTGACGTATCAAGAGGTTCACAACACTTTCTGCTGTGAGGTGTCAAGTGGTGTGTTTTGGGCAGTGGTTCATAGAGGGATATCACAGAGGATCGACCTGGTTATCTACTCGAGTATCAATCTCTTTTTCTATGTATAGGATAGTTATCTATCTAATCGTATAATTTCCCGTCTGTATTCATACTAAGGTTATGTTGGGTTAGTTAATATTTTTTCTATAGGAGTGCCAGATCAAATACTCGTAGTAATTTTCGATAATCTCAACTCAGGGAAGTTTTATCAGTGTTTGAAAAAGTTGAAATGTAATTATTTTCCTTACAATTTACTTCAGGGTCACTGAAAACCGAATCAAGAAACCATTGATAAAAGTTACACGAATTTCCTTTGCGGCTCAGACGGCAGAATAAAATTTCTTTTGGTCAGCGGCAAGTTCACGTCGCTGAGCAAAATGAATATTTCATTTCTCATACGTGCATCGAAGAATAACTCAGCGGAGTGGAACAATTCATATTTCCTCGAGACCTTGTGATAATAATGTATTTATTTCTTGGACTTTCGTAGGGTTACTTCTGTAAGGAGGTAATATACTTTTGGTACAACATTATGCCAGGAAATAGGACCAGATTAACAAAAGTAATGATGGCCTGTTGTTTGGAATATAGTTTGGAGGAATTAGTTGCTCCAGATTTTCCACTATTGTTTTTCTCCCTTAATCATAATGTGTTTCAGTTCAGCTCCAATATTCAGTCTTTGTAGTTGCTATGTAGGTCAGTGTCCGTGCGTGCCATATTAATAACAGCCATCATTAGCCATCATCACATCGTTCAGTCAAGGAAATCACAGCAGAATTCAGATTAACGGCACTTCACCATATTTATTTAATGCTGAATGCTTAATTGACGATAGGCAAATGTTAAATCAATTCTCCATTAGCCTAATGTCATAGCTTAATGCAAGACAGTCTCGCATCTAATGATAAACTGCTGCAAATTAGCTCATAACCAAACAGTGCATAGAAGCTCAATATAAATAGGAGCAAAGGTACTGCCATGGCTGATAGTGCTGGACCAGGGTCCAAAGAGTGTTAGAGAGCAACTGAACAGAGTTCGAACAAGTGAATTTTCCAAACCATTCTCAACGTTGAAAGAGGTTTAGGAGACTCACTTTTTCGAACTCTGTTCAGTTGCTCTCCAACACTCTTTGGACACTGGTCCAGCACTATCAGCCATGGCTGTACTGTGCCATAAAAATGCTTTAATCAGAAGAATTAAAAATATTCAATCTAATCGTACTAATTGTTTAAGAGATAATAAGGTTGAAATATAATATAAAGCTATGATTGATTTGATGAAGATGAGGGAGGCTGGAGTTATGAGTGTAGGTTGAGTGGCTGAGGTTCAAGGCCATTCAGCGTTGCCAGAGGCTAAATAATTCATTCTTCCGTAAACCTCGTGTAGGCTGCTCACCCTTGGAAAATAATACCAGTTTTCTGTTACGTTTGAATTGCAAGGTTGACTTAGCAATAACTCGGGATTAATAGGACAATAAAAGTCAGATACTATACAGATATTTCCGTGTATTTCCCTCCCATATTGAGAAACGAAAGCCTGCAGTGTGAATGTCAACACAAATACGCCGTTGGAACTCTAACAAAACAATACAGTAGCTTGCAATATGTCACGAAATCTTGTATTATCTTGACAGCATAGTGAATAGAGTGGAAAATAATCCTCACATGATCAAAGTCTTCACAAGAATAATATTTGTGATAACTGGGAAATATTCTCGAGTTGAGCCTGTCCGCCAGCCAGCCCTCCTATGGTGTAAGTTACGGGTACTGTCCCCTGCTCTCCCACAACCACTAAATTCACCCAACATATCCTGGACTTGCCTGCACTCTGTCCTAATCTTTACTGTGTTGAGATGTTCCAATACTCAGCCTAATGTAAAACTGTGTATGAAGGGATAATTGTTTGTAGTAAATTTTGCTAAGTTCTCTATGGGAGGGAAAGCACAATTTACTGTACAATAATTAATGCACCTTTTTCCCGTGTTTCTGAGAGAGGTTATTTTCGTAGAACCTCATTTAAAATATAAGAATGGCCTTAATATCCTTTTGTGGTTCTATTAGAATGAATGAACATAACTGGCTATTGCAATATTATGGGACTTTTATTGATATTAATGATTTAACACGTCATAGGCTAATCGTTTGACAAGAGCACACAGCTTGTACAAATCATTATGACCAGGGTTAAGTCATTACATGTTAGCCTACTTTCTCTCTAGAATCACTGGCCGTCTGTAGGTAATCTTGGTATTGAATGATTACTTTAATGGAAGTGATAACGTTTCTGTATTCAGTATTATACAATCCCTCTTTCAATCCCATTTTCAGGAAGAAAGAAAAGTATTTTGTGTAATATTATTTATAATAGTTTGTGTAATATTTGTGTAATATTTTTTGAGTATCATGATTTATAAACCAATTTCGCAAAAGATTATAATGCAGTGTCGAGTCTGTAGATTAATGATATCGTAATATTTTGATGCGTCAAGTGGTTCTTCATTATAGAGGTGGCAGCTTAGTAATGAAAGCACCACAAGATGGTTTACACTCTTGAACTAAAGTGTGTCTATTGACAAAAAGCTTGTTTTTAATGAGAGCAATTTATCCGAGATGATTAACTGGAGCGGGCCAAGTTTGCCCATTAGTGGCCATGACAAATTGATCAGATTCATAGGAGGGACGGCACCAGCAAGGCAATATTGGCTTCACACTGCTGAGATAGAGGCTGTCTCACTAAAAGTTTGCATACATTAAATTAACAACAGTATATTTTCCTCACTCCAAGGAAGTAAGTAATATTTTATGAGGATTAGTTCTTTTATCGCGACAGATACTGCATAGGACACAGATTAAAAGATGGCTTATCCGCCTGTTCCAATAACATCACCTATACGCCACCCCCCCACCCCGACCCTCCCCAACTGTTGTCTAGAGAAATAGTGGAGGAGACGGCGGGTGGGTGGAATGGGGGGGGGGGGTACTGCTGCACACCTCAATATTCACAACAAACGCTCCATCATGTTAGTCAAATTTTGTTGAGTGCGGTGCTGTCGGCTGAGTTCGCTTTAACATGGTAATATCCCCAGTGAGAGGCGCTAACTTTTGCCAGCTTCTCCAAGTATAATTTTGCCAGAGGGAGAATGGGAAAGTAGTCTTGGCACCGCCGGAGTTATATACTGATCAATATTCTCCATTCTGCACGCTGACTTCGATATTGGGTTACCGATTCTCTACAGTAATTTCTAAACTAAGCCGTGTGTGTTACCGGCAGTTGTGAACACATTATCGTAATAAAATGATCGGCTTTTCTGTGTCTTGAGTAAAACGTAGCGAGTTATTTTGTTGGAGAATAACAGCATGATGCGGTACTATAATTACAAGTCTAGTCATTTACATATTCCCCCTAAATTAATTTCAGGCTATGTACAGTCGGCAGCATAAGTTTGCTTCATTTCCACCTGCGTCAATATGAACCTAGTGATGTTGTAACAATATTTAATTAAATACAGAGATGACGGACATACTTATCATGTGGTAAATTGCATATGTTGTTAGAACAGAAACTGGTTCAGAATACAACTTTATCTGGTTATATTAGTACGATACATGGGATCGATGCGTATTTTTTGTTGCCGGCTGTACAAGAGTGGGTTTATGCCTAACCAGAAAAATATTACAGTAAGTAAATTTTGTTAATGAACAAGTGATCAAGTTACGATTAATTAAGTGTCATGAATGAATATATGCTTACCCTTGAGCAAATATCTTTTCATTTATGTGAATATTTTAATAATTATGAATGTAAACAGATTATTTTCCTCCTTCAGTCTCTACCTACCTTAAATTGAGAATGCTCTACACTTGTTATTTGGAAGAAACTGAAGAAACTTGTGTTGCGTTTAAGTTTGTTTATATATGAACTTTCATATAATTATCGCCTTGTAGCCATTAGTTACACTGTACAGAAGTCCTTGCCATCATCAACCCACAAACATTTCCCTAATATTACCCTTTTACACATGAGTGTTACTGCATTGTGCATACAGCTTAGCCTAACTGCTTATCCGAGAAAAACAAAATAACTAAATGTGTTATTTTCACTACTCATTCCACACATAACTTGTATCTCGGGATATTTTACTGGGAAAAGTAGTTTAGTTAATTTAAGAGACTTAGTTAGTTCATTTAATTAATTAAGTTGGAAGATTGGAGGTTAGTGAGTCCTTCAATTATTGCTACGAAACATCACCGATATGGAAGGAGCTTGTTCCGTGGCATAGTCAGGAGGAATCAGAAGCCACCAAGTCGCACACGATCACGGGGTCCTTTAGGCAAACCGAAATGAATTTGGATTACTTTCAATAATACTTCTCCTCAAAAATATAGCCGATTTAACAACACGCTGAAACATAATTTGTAGGACAGAATTGTTTGAATATATAGAGTTTGGTGTTCTTGTACTCCAAATATTATAATGAGGGACATGCAACAACAATAACAATCACTGAAACATGCCAGGCAACACTCAGCCTATGGGTAAAAATTTCTCTGTTTATTAATGAAACGTGGGATAAGATAGGCTATATATTTGTACAGGACTCACCATTCGTTTAAAGGGGAAGTACAGTGTGGGTAAATCTAGAGCAACTGATTCCTCCAAACTATTTCAAGCGACAGAACACCATTATTTTTGTTAACTTTGTCCTGTTTCCTGGCATACTTTGGAGGAATCAGGGCGCTCCAATGTATGAAAAGTGAATTACACCCTTAAATACATTGCACCAATCTGTGTAAGAATTTCAGGATTACTAACTTGACACACGAGATTCATTATCGTCTCCAACTTAGTATTAGAGTATGTATAATAACACTATAAAGTGAAAGGACAGGCAATCAACATCCCGAGAATATTATTTTGTGGTTCCGCAAATTAAAGTCTGGCCATCATAATATTATAACTATCATAATTTATTTTTGGCAACATAAAAAAAAAAAAAAAAAAGCATATCCCTTTCATTCCAATATTTTGCTCACAAGAACTGGCTCATTTACCCAGCGGCATCAATCATCATTAAAACTGACATATACTGTACAACAAAACAACATCAACAACAATAATTCATAGTACACATCAATGTTTACGTGGCAGTGCTTCACCGTTTAAGGGGAGATTTTTTTTTGTTGGTGAAGTGGATGGTCTGTGATTCCTCCAAACTATGTCACGAAACAGATCCCCAATTAGTACCATTGAGGGCGTGTGTTCTGTTTTCTGGTATAGTTTGGAGGAATCGGTAGCTTTCCATCTTACCAACAAGAGAATCTCCCATTAAGTAGAAATTACCATTTTATCCGATTGTGTTCTTGTACGCCTGGTGTGTGTTTAATTGTACAAAATGACTTAGTATCACGTAGTCTTGCCGTTTGGTACTAATAGAACATAACTGTAATGCAGTCATATCTTTGATTTAATGAAGTTGTGTTCACTAACTTAGTCTTTAATAATTTCCAATGGTAGGTGAAATATTAAGTATATAATTATTATCTGGAACTACAGTAGTTACTGGAGTATTAACTGTTAAACAAGTAATTATATCATATTAATAATTAGCAGTTTATAATGTTGTGTATTTAATAATCAACGAGAATAATAATTCACAGAGAAATAAATTAAGGTCAACTATTTTTACGTAATGTTTACTTTTTGTGGTATGTAGCCGTTGTTTCCTGGTGTGGCCGACCCCCTGACCGAACCATCATGCATCACAGTAAATCTCGGCCCCAGTGTTTCTCGTGGGATTTATATGGTACTTAATTTAAGGAAAACATAAAAGTAAGTAATAAATTTCCTGCATTAGGTTCCCAAAGTAGTGAGGGCGGTGTGCTGGTGGCGGCCGCGAGGAATGAACTGCTACGGGTTAACAAGTGTACGTGTGTTTTGGCTAAATTAACAGCACTTAGGCTTATAAAATATGTCATTACAGCTATAATTTAGTGCATGGCGAGAACACATTTCTCCAGGTGCGCCAGATTTTTTCAAGTTGCAAGCGTTTCATTTCAATTTTGCTGAAGATTCAACGCGAAAATAGTCACCAAATATTCACAATAATGAGTAACAAGACAGTGTATATCATCGCTTCGCCATAGGGACACGGCCCCCCTGCCTATCATAATTATCTTCGACACTAATCCCAGTTGCTTCTGAGAATATTTGCAAACTGTCAATCCTCTCCCCTTGTTCAGGTGGGGAAAAAAAAATATCTATAAAAACATTCTGATGGTCTTCGAGGAGAACCGACCGACCCAAGAGTACATTCTATTATTTGACGCTCTCAGGTATATTGCCGGGTAGTCTTAGAGATATGGGCATGGAGAGACAGATAGATAGACAGACAGACAGAGACAGACAGACAGACAAGGAAACAAACAAATAGACACCAATGCAATGCCCTGCCCTGCCCTGCCACCCCCACACTACACCAGACAAAGGTTATTACTGTATTCGTTTATTTAGAATTTTATGACTAATGGGTTATTATCCCTTAAGTGGAATACTCTCTCTCTCTCTCTCTCTCTCTCTCTCTCTCTCTCTCTCTCTCTCTCTCTCTCTCTCTCTCTCTCTCTCTCTCTCTCTCTCTCTCTCTCTCTCTCTATCTCTATCTCTATCTCTATCTCTCTCTCTCTCTCTATCTCTATCTCTATCTCTCTCTCTCTCTCTCTCTCTCTCTCTCTCTCTCTCTCTCTCTCATCTCTCTCTATCTCTCTATCTCTCTATCTCTCTATCTCTCTCTATCTCTCTCTATCTCTCTCTATCTCTCTCTCTCTCTCTCTCTCTCTCTCTCTCTCTCTCTCTCTCTCTCTCTCTCTCTCTCTCTCTCTCTCTCTCTCTCTCTCTCTCTCTCTCTCTCTCTCTCTCTCTCATTTCTAGCCAGGTCTCACCCACTTCCTGGTCACAAGTTTTGCCCCTTCTTTATTCTTTCCTCTCCCCACTGGCCACATTTTTGCCTCTTTCCCCTTCCCAGGTTGTTTTCTCTCCTGCCTCTTCCCTATTCTCCATTTTTATTTTGCATTCTTTTGTCATGTTGGTGGAGTGGACAGCGGCATGCACAGGAGAGGGAGGACCAGGCACTGAAAATTCTTGTATGTAAAGAGAGGGTAGGTTTGCTTCCGTCCTGCCCATTGGACTATACTGTATATTCACGACCCTCTCACTCTAACTGGAAACGCACCCTGGTCTCTCGTTGGGCTATTATTCGTACCTCTCTCAGGCTACAGGGAAACGTGCCACGGCTCTTCTTGGCTGTTCATTTGCAACTCTCTCACGGTACAGGGAAACGCGCCCCATCCCCGCCTCTACTTAGGATATCCCTGGTCACTTTGTATTTCCCTTCTTTGACTTAAATCACAAACATCAGATTATTCACAGCTTATTCTGATAAAACTTTACGTAAATTTACCTTATTTTTTTGTATTGAAGAACGTGAAGATAAAAAAAAAGAAGCCCGCTGAACATCGTCACTTGGGGAAATAGTAAGAGGGAGAGAGAAGTCCATAATCACGTCCAATTTCATTCGGGATAGCCAACCTACTAGACACATTGCCTTTGAAGGAAAGAGCACAAGTGGTAGTAAGAGGAAAAGACTTATTTTATCTGCCTCCACCACCACTACTACCACCAATTTATATCCTCCTTCATACCATTCTCGACACCCTCCTCCTCCTCCTCCTCCTCCTCCTCCTCCTCCTCCTCCTCCTCCCACACTAACTCCATTCCACTCAATTTCCTCGTCCCCCCACATCGTCACTCCAGTCCCCATTTACTCCACCACCAACACTACCACTAACACCACTAACATTATCACCACCAACAACAATATTATCACCACCACAACCAACAACACTTCTATCACCATCACCACCACCACCACTATTACTACCACCATCACCACACCACCACCTTACCAACACCACCAATACTACTACTACCACCACCATACCACCACCAATACCACTACTACTACCACCACCATACCATCACCAACAACAACAACACCACCACCCATCACCACCATCACCATCACCACCACCACACCACCACTGCTACTAACATTACCCTTCACTTCTCACCAGATCTGTTGGCTTCTCTACTGCACATTATTCCATACCATTTATCTCGACCACCTGAGTCCTGGGAACTTACCTCTGTTAGCTTCGTGCCTTCAGGTAGCTTCAGGCCAGACTACATTATTCCTATTCAAGTGTCTCTCATTATAGAAGGAAGTGTAACCTGATATTTATGTCTTATATATTTATTTATTTCCCTTATTTATTGTTTGTTTGTTTGTTTGTTTTTGTTTCGGAATGTTCTCTCTCACATATATTTAAATCTTACCCTACCTGAACTAACCAAACAACCTGGCAGCATGGCATGACCTTAACAAACCTAACGTGACCTTGTCTAGTTCTGTACTATGTAAACCTATCGTAATTTCAGTGTAGCTTCTCTGAGTAAAGTATAGGGCTGCCACGAGAGGTTTCCAGAAAGTGTTCATGGGTTCATCCTCTACTGTTCCCATACAAGCATTCAAAACGGAAGCTACAGACAGACCCGACGAAATTATTTGCATTTCGACTCTTATACACATGAATGTATTATAAATATTTGGCTGATGCATTACTTTGATATTTATTCATATTTTCTTCACTTATTAGAAAAATGTTGATGTGAAACTGTTCCTAAATCTTTTTCACTTTTAAGAAATTTTTTAATGTGTAAGTAACTGCTCCTAAATTGAAATGTAATGGTCTTACATGACATAGCATTAATTCCTTAGTCCTGCATGCAACTCCTGGTATATCACGAAATGGTGATGTATGTTCATACTTAGAGTATGTATTACTGTACCGTACGTAAGCTCTGTGATCCTTTCAGCGTCAAGAATGTGAAAAACGGTAATATAAGCATTTTTATACAAAGGAGAAATAGCTGAAAAGTGTGTAGAAAAGGTAACGGCTCATGGTTGCTTGAAAACAAATTTTAGCGGAAAACTCATTCCTCCATAATTTCTCATGAATATACAATGCACATTTCTGGGAAGTTTTACCATTTTAGTTATATCTAAAAGCTTCACCTCACTGGATACATCCCTTCCCATTGCTATTATTATTAACACTTATGTTATTTCTTGATTTTATATGATTGTATAAATAATTTTATATGTTAGGAAAATAATTGACATAGACTTAATGCAGGCCGAGGCCAGCACACACACACACACACACACACACACACACACACACACACACACACACACACACACACCATATGTAGAATTGATATTCAGATACCGGTATTGATTGAAGTGGATGAACTGGAAATAATGTATATTGTAAAGTTCATAGGGCATATTTTTATTATCATTCAAGTTAATATGATAAACTGGTTACCGTAATATTTGTTTGCTTGAATTGTTTATTTTTGTAGATGATTTCCAGGATGTTTGATTGCATCCAGTCACGGACTCTTGGCAGTTTACTAAATTTGAACCACCAGTTAGTTATATATGAACAAGCATATAATTTTAATTAAAAAATATAATGTAAATGGTGGCAAGTGAAAAGCGTGGAGTGAGACTAGGGTTGGTCTTGAAGCTTAAAGTGGTGAGTCGACTAACAATTACAGACAGTCCATTGACCTCGAGAAGTTAGCAGATAAATTCGTTCCTGAGAGCTTTGTTGAGGCTAGCTATAGGGTAGCAGCTCTTTACACTCCAACAATGACTTTGGGGAGAGCTAGAATCCACTCGCAGTTGAAGTCTAACTCTCCGATGCAATGGTTTTCGTCGTGGCTTTTGTAATGTGTCAACTTTTGGTAGTTTTCACTGTCGTTCACCGTCAAAGGAAACTGAATGTGTTGTGAATGTTGACTGAAGAGTTGGATATTCTCCTTGAAGTATTCATGTAGTTATGAATATTACTAAGCTGTCTAACAGATCTAGTGTGTGTTGATAGTGAACTGTAGAATAAATCTGATGCCGGATAATGTAGTTTCGGCAGAACCTGACCAATGACAACACAGTTGAAATATTGGTCTTGCGTGTCTGTATAAATCGTAGTGCTATTATGTAACCACCGCCAAGAATTCTTTCAGGTATTGCAGATTGGTGGGTAAAAGGTGATTACAGTATACTCAATTTGCATATCTCACAAAGTGCACCAGCAACTGTATCAAGGATTTCTGTTTTTAAATGTACTCTCGGGGAAATGTTGAAACGCTACGCAAACCACTGAATTCCAGGTCTGTAAATGGGATAACTGTGAGCTCAAAGCAGTTCCCTCCTCCTACTCCTCTTAGTCTTAATGACGGAGATTATGCCAGATTGGTCGAGATTCACTGTTCTCCACAAACGAATTTCGATTTAAAGAGAAGTAGAGAATATGAAACATTCTTCAGGTATACGTACGGATGGATATAAAGTTCTCGTAATAGAATGAGTTGCTTTGTCATCCGAGATACAACAGCACAAGTAAATGACTATGAATAATTATAATATATCTCTTCTCACCGCACATTGTAGTAAAAATATCTATCTAAATATTATGAACATTAGTTTAAAGCGGTGCCATGTTGGCCACAGTTATTAGACTTAAGTGTGTGGCTGACATCAACACCAAAAAGAGGAGGAGTGGTGGTGTGGTAGTGGTGGTGTGGTAATTGTGGTATGGTAGGCTAATGGTGGTGTGGTAATGGTGGTGTGGTAATGGTGGTGTGGTAGTGGTGGTATGGTAATGGTGGTGTGGTAATGGTGGTGTGGTAATGGTGGTGTGATAATGGTGGTGTGGTAATGGTGGTGTGGTAATGGTGGTGTGGTAATGGTGGTGTGGTAATGGTGGTGTGGTAATGGTGGTGTGGTAGTGGTGGTGTGGTAATGGTGGTATGGTAATGGTGGTGTGGTAATGGTGGTGTGGTAATGGTGGTGTGGTAGTGGTTGTGTGGTAGTGGTGGTGTGGTAATGGTGGTGTGGTAATGGTGGTGTGGTAATGGTGGTGTGGTAATGGTGGTGTGGTAATGGTGGTGTGGTAATGGTGGTATGGTAGTGGTGGTGTGGTAATGGTGGTGTGGTAGTGGTGGTGTGGTAATGGTGGTATGGTAGTGGTGGTGTGGTAATGGTGGTATGGTAATGGTGGTGTGGTAATGGTGGTGTGGTAATGGTGGTGTGGTAGTGGTGGTGTGGTAATGGTGGTGTGGTAATGGTGGTGTTGTAATGGTGGTGTGGTAATGGTGGTGTGGTAGTGGTGGTGTGGTAGTGGTGGTGTGGTAATGGTGGTGTGGTAATGGTGGTGTGGTAATGGTGGTGTGGTAATGGTGGTGTGGTAATGGTGGTGTGGTATAGGAGAGGAGCAGGCATCCATTTATCTAGAAAAAGAGGTAAACACACTAATAATATTATCGTTACTGGGGTGTGTGTTGAGTTTCGTAATGAACTCAGGGATGCCAATGTGTGGAAGACTGCTTTCAAACTTTAAATTTGTATTGTTGTTTAGTATCACTCTGAGGTTGTCTATGCTCATTTTCTTTCTATTTGGTCTCACCGAAGCCGACGTCTCGGTTCTTTTATTTGCAATCAGTGTTGAAAGTTCCCATTTGCAGTTTAGATTGATGATTGATGTTTTTGAGATCATTCTATCGGTGTTCCTTATCATTTATGTTAATTCAACCTGACACTTTTTACCGTAGTCTTTGCCCTCTGGAGCTGACTAGCACTAAGGCCTACAGTAGACACCAATCACTGGTGTTAGTTTTGCAACACACCAACACTGACATCAATCAGAGTGAAATATTCTCAAACATTTAAAATTTACAACGATATTTTCAAGGAGAATATTCCTCCGGCAGACCAGGTAAGGTTAGCTTATATCGTCAGGTTTCTAACAGATGTACACGAAAAGTGAACTCAGGCAATCTGGAAAGAGATGAGAAAGAGAGTGTGATCATGCAACATTAGAGACTTTGTAACTGTCATCAAGGCAAGTTATATATTCTATTTTTGTTAAGTTACCGGTATTCTTGTTAAGTTAGCCTCCTCATACCACCTTGCCGCCTGGAGCCTCTTGGATATAATCCAACCTTCATCATCCCACGCTGGTAAAGTTAAGGCCTCAATTCCTGCACTGTTTGATATTTTATAAGCAGCAGCTGCAAGTTACCAGCTAGCTGCACCACACCACTACCAACCACTACCACCACTAACTTCACTACAACTACCATGCATCACTTTAATGACAAGTACCACTCCTACCACTACCACAAGTACCATTAATACACCCACGTTATCTTCATAACTACAACCAACATCACCACCACCACCACCATTCTCCCCACGTACACCACCATTACCACTACCAAAACATCACGGCCATCAACACCATTAACAAACGACTAACATCACCACCACTACCATTCACCCCTCTAATACCACCATCACCACCACAACACTCATTACGTAGCATCTACACCCACCATCCATATACATTTCACCCATAGGAGTTGTACATTGCTTTTAAGAACATCATCTATCTGTTAATATATTCGTGTTACGTTGATAGATAAGACGCATTAAATTGTGTGGATTGGACGTATTATTGTAGATTCCATCCTTCGGTTCAAGCGCAATAAACAAAACAGAAACTTGGATAAGCTTATATATAACACAGCCAAACTATATGCACATTATATGATGCACTTATGAGCCGAAGTAAATGTTGATTTCAAAATAGCTCAAAGGAGAACTTGTTAATCACTTTTCACTGCCTATTCCTACAGAGAATTGACAACCACCAAGGACATAGTTCACCTTCCCACACACACATAGGCCATACAACGAACTCCTTCCTGTCAATGATTTATTACTAGAACATCCATGTACGCTCCACACCAAGGATGTTCTCTCATCAAGTATAGATTATCCACCTACACTCCTTAACATCGCTGGTTAAACCATTCCCTTGATGCTGTTAATGTTACCTGTTGGTTAGCGTTGGAAATAGTCTCGTGGATAACTAACTACAAATGAAATTCTATCTTATTAATATTTTTTATTCAAAGGACCGTACATTATAATAAAATATTGAGGTAATTGATGTGCACTTCACTCTATGCAGTTAGTATGTTATGGGGCTTTTAAAAATGGTTGCATTGACCGGTATGCATTTACAACACAGTTGAATTTCGATGAACTAGTCCAGCTTTTGTCCGGTAAATAATATCAATGGAACTCGTATTCAATTATTGATATCCTATACATGTCAGATTTTTATTACTGCAAAGCGCAATGTATTGAGGATTGTTAAAGTACGGCTAACAGACTGATGGGCTATGACCTCTATACATGTGAACGGTCAAGGTGAGAGAGAATCTGTTGAGGGTATAGACAAAATTGAAACCTTATATAGTGAATCCAAACGATAATATTATGCCACGAAACAAATCCCTTCTTGGTAACATTGAGGTGATTTTATGTTTGTTTCCTGGCATAGTTTGGAAGAATAAGGGCGCTCTAATAATGTACCAAAAGTATATTAGTATTGCTGCATGGTAGACCATTTGCGGAAAGAAATACAGTACATGTAGCCTATTTATATATCAGCTGATGTACCGTAGCGTGTTGTTAGAGCTTTCGTATATATTTCAGATAAACATCAATCCTGGTGATGTAATGTTATAACTGGGTCGTGTATTTCTGTTGTCGGTGAAATAGAAGGCTACTGATTCCTCAAAATATTGCTGCAAAATAGATTCACTGCTCCTTACTTGACTGTCTGGAAGAATCAGTACCCCTTAAATTTGGTTACAGCAAATGATCCCCCTGGCAACAAATGTGTAGGTTTTATATGTTATTGTAAAGTAACCATAATATTCTTTCATTTCTACATTTAGGCATCCTTCATGAAGCAAATCTTTTGCCTAGAAACGTTCTAACTAACAGTACTATATGTATGTGGTCTTTCATCCCTATCATGCATTTTATTTTGCAGATCTGTCTATCTAAACATATTAATTCATTTACATGCATTAGTCCGCACTTATCATAAATCGCTCTTCTCTTACATATATCTATGTGCGTCTGTCGTTCAAAACCACGATAGTTTCACATAATATATATATATATATATATATGTATATATATAATTTTAGCTCGCACTCTCACAACTCCATACACATACAAAATAATACACTCAAGCACAAACAATTCTGTCATACCTGCACCTATTAATCATTTTTTGAAACACAGATATGTCATACAAACTCCCCTTCACCGGTGATACACACACGCTTCTGACTCTTTGAAGTACTACTTCCCACCCTTTGCTGAATTCAGTCAGATACAGCTGATTGATCCCTATGATTTATTAAAGGTCATG